>VOPJ01001386.1:0-42602 GCA_014673585.1 Semibalanus balanoides
TCGGCACGTGCGCACGTGGACGTGCCCCGATTTTGGATCTCCGCCAACTACAGATAGCTGGCGGACCTTTAGTATTAAATGCAGTTACCCCAAGTGTGCACGTTTGACTGCGACTGGCTGGCGTCATTGACCGGCTGGCTGGCGTCAATAACCGGCTGGCTGACGTCATTGACCGGCTGGCTGACGTCATTGACCGGCTGGCTGGTGTCATTGACCGGCCGGCTGGCGTCAATAACCGGCCGGCTGGCGTCATTGACCGGCCGGCTGGCGTCATTGACCGGCCGGCTGGCGTCATTGACCGGCTGGCTTGAGTCGACAGATGACGAGGCAGGATCGTCATCACCACCGGATGGAATCGCCGACCGCGCCAAGTCAGGAACATTGCCCGGCATTTCGCCATCCGCCCATGCTAAGGCGTGCCCCTTTAAAATCAAGAAAAACAGTTAGCGCAATCGACAACAACACAATACTACAAATCCACAAAGTCCTTCATTGAACAACGCTGCCGGATTTCAGGAAGCAGTGCAGCATTGCTATTTTTGCTGTTATATATGCCGAGAAATACCAGTCCAGCACCGACAGCCAATATTCACCAAAAGGAGCCATTACTTCCACCATACGAATGTCCTTCTAAGCATGTCTTCCACAGCATTCACCAGTGCATAGATAACTTTCCGAATGCAGCCATAGTTTCACTTTCGACCTATTGTTTTCGAGTCCGCTTTCGACCTGTTGTTGAACTACGGCTCATTGCATTCGGAGTTCAGCCTACGTCCGAACAATGTAGTATGCACTACATATACGCAAATGAGGTACATGTACTACATATTGCAGATTAATACCTCGATGCGCATCGGCACTGGTTTGACGAGTGACGCCGGGATGCCCTCCGTATCAGCGCATGCTGTAAGAAAAAGGTAGTGTCAAAGCTATGAAATTCAGGAGCCAATGTGATGGTGTCAATGAAGACAGCCACGTATTTGTATTGATCCCCCATTAGCCACTGAGCAGAAAATGTGGTTTCAATCTCAATTGAAGGGGGTATTACACTGTACCTATTCGTCATTTTACGGTCGATTGTTATCAAATGCAGTGACGGACATACGTGAGGGCAGAATGGGCAATTCCCCTCCCCAAACAGAAAATCTGTGGGCAAACGTATGTTTTTTCCTCCATAAAATAAGGCCCGGTTAACACTGGGAGAAAAGTAAGCGAAACATAAAGCAAACATAACAACACTTGATTAGCTTATTTTATTTAAATATCATCGTAATTAACAGTGAGATTTAACCGCAGACTAGTTGCTACCAAACAATATCAATAAATTACTGATCAATTGCATGATGCACGTCATCAAAGGCGTATCCAGGATCAAAACTGGGCAGACACAAGTTCTTTTGATAGGTATATTTTCCGCTATTGGCTACTAACTAGTAAACAGGGACCGACGGTTAACTCCCTTTTTGTTCAAAGTATTTAATAAATCTTAGTGATTGTGCGAGGAACATAGTTGTCAAAAATATCACAACCTTTTCCTCACAAGGTATTAAAAAAACGTTATCACAAAATAAGTTATTATTTCGTAATATTTCAACCACAGGCCTTTATCAAACAGTTAACACTAGTGCTAACCCTTCAACTCCACTGGACAATTACAGGTTGAATGGTGGTGCAAGCCAGTGATGACCAATTAGGGATTGATAACCCGTTCTACCCGTGGCACACCTGTCGTACCTATAATACGTGTTTGTACCAGTCATACACCCGACCGATACGCACAGCTGCACACCAGCGTCACCTATAGCATATCCGTTGAAGTTAGACACTTCGTTCCGCTTATCAGATGGCGGTGACATCGGATATATATATATATATATATATATATATACAGACTTTTTCTTAACTTGTAGGACAGGTTGATGATAGGAAATGTAGAGAGCAGATTAATATACACACATGTTGTCATGCAATCTGTAAAATTAATTGTGTATATACTATTCAATGTTAATGTGTCGAAACTACATAACTTGTATCTATGATACGTTCAATGAAAAAATGGATGACGAACAGACAGAAGGAAAGACAGAGACACAGACTTTTTTAATAGTAAGTTAAATTTCGATACGACGCTTTTCTAGAAAAATAGGGCGTCACGACATTTTTCGGGTCCCTAAATATGACACAAATTACTGCCAGAGGCAAAAACGTCATACCAGGTCATCAGAAGTCAGTGACCTCGATTAACCTATGAAAAGATCAACCGAGCTCAAAATCGCGTTGGGAACCATAAATGTAATCGTAACACCTAACACCTGTGCGAATGTTCATGCAAAACAGAAACTCGGAAACTGCGCAAGTTACAAGCATCAATACTACGAGAAGCCAGTTGCGCCTGACATGACCTTGATAAAAAGTCATAGGTCACGAGTCACGGAGATAAGAAGATTCAAATTTGCTGTAAAGTAGTTTAGTTTAGATGTGTAAAGTAGTTCAAAAGCAGGGTACTGAGTTCGTTTCATCGTCATCATTTGATAACTACGAGAGTTATTCCCCCCCCCAAAACAAAAGTTGGAATTCACCCTCCCTGCACTGGCGAGGGTTCAGCTTACAAAATACATTTATATAAAAGTTTCCTCTCCCTAACTAGTTTGGCACAAAGGAAACTACCCGAAGGTATTATGTAGCAAAACAAGTTCAACACTTTCACTGGGGTTGTATTGCCACGAATGCCATGACCTACGGTCGTGAGGTCATCGGGTCAAAGGTTATAATTTTTACAATCTGATTGGACCTAAATATTCCTCAGATCATTGCGATTTTAGCAATATGCGATTTCTACATCTTATACTACGTAACTATGATATATATAACGCCAAACATACCCATACAGCGTGACCTTGTAAAATCGCCGCAGGCTATAACTCGGTCACCGTTGCTCCAATCGAGCTGAGACCAGCACAGGTAAATCCAGAGCAAGCAACCAACCCATAACAAATTTTGACCAAAGTATGAGGGTCTATTTTGTAATCTTTCGAGGAATGCCCCACTTATAGGAAACCTCTCATATCAGGTCCCTGAAACCACCCCTGCCGTGCAATATTTATTATAGTGCATTAACATCAACCTATTTTTCACTTATTACAATTACCGTAAACCTATGTTATTCAGTCATACTAGAGGTAGTTGGAAGAAACTGTGAAGATCGCATCTTCATATTATCGCAAAATGTCACACAAAAAAATCCGAGCACTGAAATCGCCTCTGTTCAAGTCAAGAACTCAAAATTTGAACTACAAAGGTGACAAACAAAGTCTGGAAAAGGTATGAAAATGGAAAAAGCCTGTCCAAGTCATTCCGGAAATATCAGAGAAAAACTGAAGTAGGGGGCAGATTCTGCATCCGCCACCAATGGGGTTAATCCCCAGCAAAGTGATGGATACAAATCATCAGATATGGCAATACAATTTTCCCCTCGGAGAAAAAAAAAACACTACCATATCTGACAATTTTTGTTTTGCTCGCAGATCAAAAACATAAGCACCACAATGTACTTACCGAAGTCAGCACAAAAGATACGTCAGGTTGCCACTATTCAACTCACTCCTCGCCGCATCAACGCACGTCAGATTAAAGTTGACGTATACGTTTTGACGTATGACGCATTCGGTGTCAACTGGTCTTAGACAGTGGCTACTGGGCTCTTTGTCCTGTCCACGGCCCTTCCTGGCGAGCTAGACAATAGACGTGGTCCCGCAAATAATATTGAGCCGTACGGCTAGCGCTGTCATCGCAGCTTTGCTACAGACCGTTACGCAGGCACTTCAAATACTTTTGCGAATAGGGTGGGGCATTGGACCCCGGTTCCGAAACCTGTTCTAGGATACAGAATTAAGCACTAAGGCAAAAATGAAGAGTATATCCAGCAAACTTATGTCAGCACCATACGGACTAAGCAAAGCAAAACATAACGTGTCATAACAGCTGAAACTTGCCCTGTGTGATAACATAAAGGTCCTAATATGAACCCCCTACAAATACAACTCAAAACTACAGGAGAGTGGCATAAACAATATTGTCTAGCCATATCCTGTTGGATATGACAAGGAAAGGGTTGTGCATCTACGTCACTACCCTGCATTCTTGAAAGGTTTCACCATGTCATATCCTGTTGGAATATTTTCCTGTTCAAAATTATACATATTGCTTAGCTTTGTCACTCCGCAGCACCTTTTGATAAGTTAATGTCTCGCCGTTAGGGGGCTTGTTTTTAGCAGCTATTCTTACCGTGGTCATGCAAGGAAGAAGTAGCAGTGCTGAGTTCCTCCTCCTTTATTTCCACCGACATGGTGAGACCGGGCGTGGCACTTGCTGGACCATCTGTAAACAGACAACACATACATAAGCTAGCCAATAGCAATGTAACGCTTCATGCTAAGCCGATGCCATGCCGGGGAAGGGGGAGGGGAAGGGGTGGACACCCGCAAAGGTTTTCATTGGCAACAGCGGAAAATGGCGGCTCTCTACTAATGACACAGCTTGTAGTGCATCTATAACACACAATGTGTGACATTTCTGATCAGGGGTCATCTCAGGGCAGGTAATCATATCAGTTAACACATGCCCTGCTAAGATATTCAGCCGAATAGTGATAACGAGGGAGCAGATTCTGCCCTCCCCCTCCAGATCTCGAGAACCGCACCACAGCCGACCCCAGGGTACCATTGCAGGGTGTCCCCAGCCGGCCGAGTCGGCCCGCCCCATGCCGAGCCGAGCCGTGGGGAAAGAGGAGAGCCACCCTTCCCACAGAACGCCCATACGCAGTGACGGTCCAGCTCAGTTCAGTTAGTATGGAACGCAAAGGTAATAAAGTTCGAGCTCCTTTTCTGATGGCGGCGATTTCTGCAATGTGGGCTCGTTGCAACACACAGATAAAAACAGAATATCTCTTGAAGCAGTGAGATGCAACAGTGCGACTGATACGGACTCAACAAAACGACTACGTACCGGTCAGCAAACGAGGAAAAGTGGTATCGTCAACCACCTTCCTTGAGGGATTCCACCGGTATGGTGACGACCATGGCGCTGACACTTTCTGCGAACATCTGTAAGAATCAGTCTAATTCTTACAGAAACGTAACGCTTGCACGATTAACGCGCACTGCAGGCGGGGTGTGATTTCCGCCCCCCCCCCTCAGTTTTTCAGGCAGAGCGGAAAAACGGCGGCGCGCAGGCCGCCACAATTTCGTCACCTGTTTGGGCCATCATTACCCACACTTTGAAAAGTTTTGGACTGAACATCTTAGTCAGGTCACAAGTCCATGTCAAGTGACCTCACCGTCAAAAATGTTTGCGTTCGTGCCAAAGCACAGTCTTTTTTCGAAAGATTTGAAACTTGCAGGATTTCATAAGGTATCAGTACCTACAATTCGTATATCTTCGGATTTTTCGTATCGGTGACCAAACGTCAGGTCATTCCTGACCTCCCCATTATAAGTGAATGGGAAAATAAACAAATGCTCTCCCTTCATAAAATATGGCATTGATCAGGCAATTCTTTATAATCATGCTACTTTAGCTCATTCTAAATATTCAAAGGTCATTGTTGCTTCAGTATCTCTACAAGGTCATCTGAGGTCATCTGAGTCATCAGCAATGATTTGCTAATAACTCTGATCAGAAAGAGATAGAGACGATTAGTTTACACCAATGTGTTCTGTCTAGTCTGGCCGCGTTGGCCTCCATATGCAAACGATTGACCTACCTGGGTCGACAAATGACCCTTGACCTGAGGTCAAATTTTGAAGTTGACCTTACAGTCACCGTATATATTTTTCAAAGCGCATCCAATGGAGACGGAACACGATGCGTTCAAAATGTTTACCCTATCTTTCTTAGGTTTACATTGCTATTCACGAAAAACTATTTTGCTTAAAAAACAGTAAAACGTTTGACCTTTTCAGTGACTCTGGAAGCCTAAACTATTGATCTGAGGATCAATTTTGAGGACCATACATGCGAGTGGCAAATTTCAATGGCTATCGATTGTTTCTCTCTAATTGTTTGCCTCCTAGCTTGTCAATAGTTTTCCGAGATAATCGGGTTCTGGAAAAGAGTCCTTAAAATAGTCCTAAAACCGGAAAATCTGACCTTTGGTGACACTGTGACCTCAACTTGTTGACCTGATCCAAGAAAATACCTGAAATACTTCGATAGAGCTTGCCTTAAGCTATCTAAATGCCGTTTTCGGCTTGTCGCTACGTTGCGTAGTTTTGGAGATCTCACGGGGGGGGCGAAAGCACCCCCCCCCCTGCAGTTCCGTTTCCGGCGCGAACCCCCCTGCATGCGCGGTTAACGCTGCCGCTGGACACTGTTCAGCGTACAAACATCAGAAAAAAGGGAGCATATAGAACGTAGAGATAGCAAAAGGAATGCCTACTTTCGTAAAATCAATTGATCCACAAAGATTGCTGTAATCATACAAGTAAAAATCAAGTCTATCCCTATCTTTAAAACCCGGCAGTCACTGGGTATTTTCTGTAACCAGGTCACTGGGGGTCTTTTTGTTAGCCCCCCCCTGTATTTCGGAAACCAATCGCGCTGAATCAAAACGGCAGTCGATAGCCCAGAAGTTCATTCGACGAAACAATAATTTGAGTTGCCCTAGAGTTCAGTGTGACGTCACAGGTCAAAAGGCGTAAAAAAACAAGCCGTTTAGTTCTACATATGCGTTTATAAGACCATATTTTCCATTCAAAAGCATTTGTTGCAACCATAATCACAGAGTGCTCTCAAAGTATGAAAACCACAATCCAAAATAAGCTTATTAGGATTTTATGGCAAAATTGCAAGATCAAGGTCAGGTCAAAAGGGTCACTATGCCCAAAAATTATTACGAAAGTTCATTGCAAACACATGTTGTAACATACTATTTGACGTGTAAACTCAAATGATACTCATTTACAACCTGACTTAATGTACGTTAAGTAAAGGTCAAGTAAAGGTCAAATTCATGTCACAAAAAGATCAAAATATTAAATTGAATAATATTAAAAAATAATAATTAAATAGAACAAATGTCGTGTCTTTCCACATAAAATGCCGTCTGATGAGAAAGATTATAATAAAGTTGGTCATTTCAATACCTGCGGCATCAGAAGAAATATTACTGGTCGTGTGGTTCATATTTTGACCTTCAACATTTTGAGTTCACGCCGTCCAGGTCCAGTGGATCGTCTGCAACAAGAACACAGAACAAAATCAGCAAGAATATAAAAGGATTTTGGTGTGATGTAACCGCTGGTACCATCAAGCAACTGTTACGTGGTGCAAGTGTTCACTGTTTCAGTTACCAACGGCTGACGAGGGTCCCAGCCAACATTAGCGGGAAGATGCGGTTAATCCCATAAACACGACGTCAGAACAATAATTCACGCCGACAAAAAACTCCTCTACTACGAAGACGTCTAGACACTAAACCGCTCCATACCCACAAACACAGTTATCTGATTATATTTACCTGTTAATCAGATGAAGGTATGTGCCCATGCATTGAACTGAAGAAATGAACTGAACTGAAACTATGGTGATGATGATGATTGGGGATTACGGGAGCCGTAACTACCAAGGTTAACCATATTCCCTGCGGGGGGGCAGATTTGCCCCCCCCCGTAGTTTTTCGCCTGCCGCTTCTGAACCGTTACGTCTATCGTCTTGAAACTTTCGGACTTCCTAAAATATGAATGACGTGTGTTCTGTGAAAATTTAAAAAAAATCGGCCCAGCAGAGGCGGCTCCAGGTCATGGTTTGGAGGTCGTTTCGAATTCCGGGGTTTGCGGCGCATACTTCCTCGTAGTTTTGCGGGTGAAGAAAAGCTTCAGAAAAACTAAGTCGATGTTTATACATCATACATTAATTTGATTATACATATTTTGGGGCAGAGGGCGCACTTCAGGTACATAAAATGGGAGCATATTCTCCGTCAATTTAGGCCGAACTTCAAATAAGCAAGATGATAAAAGGCGTTCCGCATATGGTGCCTCCCACGTTGTTTACCTGAATCCGCCTATGTACATATTGTTACATTTAACAAATAACAGCAACAAAGCCCGCATATGGACGTTCCCACGTCCCAAACACTAAGGAAAAGCACATATTTTTCATCAAAAATTCTCCCCATTTTTTATCCCTGAGTGCGCCTATTATTTTCGTTTTTTGTACTTGTTCCCTTTCACACATTGAAGGAACATGACATTGGAAGCCTCAAAGACGTTTTTTGCATGCAAATCGGTTGAATCATTATGGCCACAATGACCCTTTCAAAAAACCCTAAATTTTAGTATTTTTGTCCCCTGCCCCCCACTTTTAGAGCAAAAAAAATGTATCCAAAAAGAAAAATTTCGTCACAGGCGGAATCAGAATGGTGTTTGTCCCATCAAAATCGGCCTAGCGGTCTCGAGATCTCTGGGGGGCCGGAATCTGCCCCCCGCACGGTTACGTAATCTCGCCGCCCGCAGGGGAATAGGGTTAATGGCGCTTTATGGCAGACATTCATGCTTAAAGGGAATAGATCACAATGAAAGAGGTCTTGAAATTGGACTTTGTGGGGGTATTTTGATATTTTAAAAATGAATCATGACTTTGTTTGACGGCTAGATGGATATCCCGTCCGAAAAAATGGGGCATGTTTTCTTTCCTCATTCATTAACTAAACGAAAAGCGATGACAATGTATGACGTCATGCACATGGCTTCAAAATACAAGAGGGAAAGATACCACCAGCGAACACCCCCTTTAAAAATCGAGTCTAGTGATTTGCGTTTTGTCCTGGAGATCTGAAACTTCTCTAGAAAGTGCTTACCTACAATGCTATTTTTTTTCTTTTTTTTTTTTTTTTTTTTTTTTTTTCCTTCTTTTTTTTTTTTGTCTTTGTTAGGAATAGTCATAAGCAAATCAATTTAACTCAATACAAAATGTGAGTTATAAAATAATTTCATTTTTGGACCCAAGTGATAACTTGGGTATCCTTCAGTGGAACAGGGGAGGGCACCCACCAGTGGACACAGGGGGATTAAACCAGTGAATAGGGACTTTCACCATAAAATAGGTGGGCTGGGGGTTTACTTCTGATGCCTCACTTGATGCTTGTTGACAATCCATTGACATCGGCACTGGACAATCTCTGGGACACTCGACAGCAATAAAACAACAATGCTAAAAATATATTTTTAGTTCAGGAAACGATGTCTACGAAAATGTCTTCACGCACGTCCTATAATTTTAAACGTACAGTAACACAAAGGTAGCGCTTATAGAGTAACCTAAAATTAGCATAATTCTGGAAAATATTGTCTTTGGAACGTCCCGACACACCACAAGGCACTATCATTGAATACTGTAACGAGAGAGAGTCCTCATCGAACGTGAGGATTCCCTTGGTCCTGGCCGTGGAGCTTATCAGCCTAACCAATATATGTCCTGCATTCACAGTCGAAAGGTTGAGGTTTTCCAAAAGGAAGATCCTCCAGTGAACCACCTTGTTCACTGGAAGGATCTCCTTTTGGACAAACCTCAACCTTTCGACTGTGAATGCAGGACAAGTCATATTGGTAGGCTGATAAGCTCCACGGCCAGTACCAGGGAATCCTCACGTTCGATGAGGACTCTCTCTTCGTTACCAGTATCTCAATGATAGGGCCTTGTGTGTGTCGGGGACGTTCCAAAAGACAATATTTCCAGAAATTATTGCTAATTTTAGGCTATACTCATAGCGCTACCTTTGTGTACTGTACGTTTAACAATTATAGGACCGTGCGTGAAGACATTTTCGGTAGTAACATCGTTTCCTGAACTAAAAATATATTTTTAGCATTGTTGTTTTATTGCTGTCGAGTGTCCCAGAGATTGTCCAGTGCCGAGTGTCAATGGATTGTCAACAAGCATCAAGTGAGCATCAGAAGTAAACCCCCCAGCCCACCTATTTGTGGTGAAAGTCCCCTATTCACTGGTTTAATCCCCCCTGTCCACTGGTGGTCCCTCCCCTGTTCACTGAAGGATACCCAACTTATCACTTTGGTCCAAAAAATGAAATTTATTTATAACTCACATTTTGTATTGAGTTAAATTGATTTGCTTATGACTATTCCTTAGCATTGTAGTAAGCACTTTCTAGACGAAGTTTCAGATCTCCAGGACAAAACGCCAAATCACTAGACTGATTTTTAAAAGGGGGTGTTCGCTTGGTGGGTACTCTTCCCTTCTTGTATTTTGAGCCATGTGCATGACGTCATACATTGTCATGCTTTTTCGTTTAGTTTATGAATGAGGAAAGACAAACATGCCCATTTTTTCGACGGATATCCATCTATCGTCCAAACAAATGTCATATTCATTTTTAAAATATCAAAATACCCCCACAAAGTCCAATTTCAAGACCTCTTTCATGGTGATCTATTCCCTTTAAGCATGAATGTCTGCCATAAAGCGCCAATTAACCCTATTCCCTGCGGGCGGCCAGACATTACGGTTAACCTGCGGCTGGGGGCAGACTTCCGGCCCCCCCAGAGATCTCGGCACGAAACCGCCTCGGCCGATTTTTGATGGAGACAAACACCATTTCGATTCGGCCGTGAACGAAATTTTCTTTTTGGAATACATTTTTTTTTTGCTCTAAAATGGGGGCCAGGGGACAAAAAAATACGAAAATTTAGGCGTGTTTTTTGAAAGTCCATGTGGCCATTATTGATTCAACGATTTGCATGCAAAAAAACGTTTTTGAGCTTCCAATGTCATGTTTCCTTCAATGTGTGAAAGGGACAAGTACAAAAACGAAAAATAATAGGCGCACTCAGGGATAAAAAATGGGAGAATTTTTGATGAAAAATATGTGCTTTTCCTTAGTGTTTGACGTGGAACTCATATGCGGGCTTTGTTGCCTGTTATTTGTTAATGTAACACATTGATACATAGGCGGGTTCAGGTTAAAACAAGACGTGGCGGAGGCACCATATGCGGAACGCCTTTTACATCATTTGCTTATTTGAAGTTCGCCTAATTGACGGAGAATATCGCCTCCCATTTATGTACCTGAGGCGCCTCTGCCCAAAATATTGTATAATCCAATTAATGTATGATGTACAAAGCATCGACTTTAGTTTCTTACGCTTTTATTCCACCGAAACTCGAAGGAAGTATTGCGCGCAAACCCGGATTCGAAACGACCTCCCAAAAACATGACCTGAAGCCGCCTCTGCTGGGCCGATTTTTGTTTTACATTTTTCACGAGAACACCACGTCATTCATATTTAGGAAAAAGTCAGAAAGTTTTCAAGACGATAGAGTAACGGGTTCAGAAAGCGAGGCGAAAACACGGGGGGGGGCAGAATCTTGCCCCCCCAGGAAATGATTGGTTAAACCTTGTAGTTACGCTCCCGTAATCCCAATCATCATCACCATAGTTTCAGTCAGTTTCATTCTTCAGTCAATGCATGGGCACATACCTTCATCTGATTAACAGGTAAATATAATCAGATAACTGTGTTTGTGGGTTATGGACGGTTAGTGTCTAGACGTCTTCGTAGTAGGGAGTTTTTTGTCCGTGAATTTTGTTCTGACGTCGTGTTTATGGGATTACCGCATCTTCGTATGTTGCTGGACCTCGTCAGCCGTTGGTACTGAACAGTGAACACTGCACAGTAACAGTTGCTTGATGGTACCAGCGGTTACATTACACCAAATCCTTTTATATTCTTGCTGATTTTGTTCTGTGTTCTTGTTGCAGACGATCCACTGGACCTGACGGCTGAACTCAAAATGTTGAAGGTCAAATATGAACCACACGACCCAGTAACTATTTCTTCTCGAACTGCCGCAGGTATTGAAATGACCAACTTTATATAATATTTCTCATCAGACCATTTTACTGTGGAAAGACACGACATTGTCTATTTAATTATTATTTTATTATTATTCAATTTAATATTTTGATCTTTTGTGACATGAATTTGACCTTTACTTGACCTTTACTTCACGTACATTAAGTCAGGTTGTAAAATGAGTATCAATTTTGAGTTCTACACGTCAAATAGTATGTACAACATGTGTTGCATGACTTTCGTATAATTTTTGGGCATAGTGACCTTTTGACCTGACCTTGACCTTGCAATTTTGCCATAAATCCCTAATAAGCTTATTTTGGATGTGTTTCATACCTTTGAGAGCACTCTGGGTGATCATGGTTGCAACCAAATGCTTTGAATGGAAAATATGGTCTATAAACCATATGTAAACTAGAACGGCTTGTTTTTTACCTTTGACCTGTGACGTCACCACTGACCTCTAGGGCAACTCAAATTATTTTTCGTCGATGAACTTTCCTGGGCTATCGACTGCCGTTTGATTCAGCGCGATTGGTTCCGAAGATACAGGGGGGGGGGGCTAAAAAAGACCCCCCAGTGACTCGTGTTACAGAAAATACCCAGTGACTGCCGGGTTAAGATAGGATTAGCTTGATTTTACTTGTATATTACAGCAAATTTGGGCATCAATGATTTTACGAAAAAGTAGTGCATGTCCTTGTGCCTTATCTCTACTTCTTATGCTCCCTTTCCTGATGTTTGTTTGACGCTGACAGTGTCCAGCGGCCAGCGTTAACCCGCGCACTGCAGGGGGTTCCGCCGAACACGGAACTGCCAGGGGGCGGGGGGGTGATTTCGCCCCCCCCGTGAGATCTTTCCAAAACTACGCAACGTAGCGACAAGCCGAAAAACGGCATTAGATTAGCTCTAGGCAAGCTCTATCGAAAGTATATTCAGTATTTTCTTGGATCAGGTCAACAATTGAGGTCACCAGTGGTCACCAAAGGTCAGATTTTCCGTGTTTAGGACTATTTTAGGACTCTTTTCAGAAACCCCGAATTATCGTCGGAAACTATGAAGCTGGAGCAAACAATTAGAGAGACAATCGATACCATTGAAAATTTGCAATCGCATGTATGTCCTCAAAATGATCTCAGATCAATAGGTTTAGGCTCCAGAGGTCATGAAAGGTCAAAACGTACTGTTTTTAGCAAAATAGTTTTTCGTGAATAGCATGAAACCTAAGAAAGATAGGGTTAAACATTTTGAACGCCATTCGTGTTCGTCTCATTGATGCGCTTTGAAAAATACTATACGGTGACTTGGTAAGGTCACTTTCAAAATTTGACCTCAGCGTTTCAAGGTCATTTTGGTACCCAGGTGTTCATTGTGCATATGGGGCAACGCGGCCAGACTAAGTACGAACACATTGGTGTGTAACTAATCGTCTCTATCTCTTTTCTAGCAAGAGTTATAGCAAATTCATTGCTTGATGACCTCAGATTGACCTCAGATGACCTTGTAGAGATCACTGACAAATTGCACCTTGATCATTTAGAATTGAGCATAACAGTAGCATGATTATTGAAAGAAATTTAGGCGCTGATCCAATGCATATTTTATGAAAGGGAAGCAGTTGTTTATTTTCCCATTCACTTATAAATAGGGATGTCAGGAAATTGACCCTGACGTTTGGTCACCGATACGAACAAAATCGAGATATACGCAATTGTAGTACTGATACTCTTATGAAATCCTGCAAGTTTCAAAACTTTCGAAAAAAGACTGTGGCTTTGGCACGAACGCAACATTTTTGAAGGTGAGGTCACTTGACATGGACTTGTGACCTGACCTGAGATGACCTCAAGTCAAAACTTTCAAAGTGTGGGTTGAGTAATTGATGCCCAACAGGTGTACGAAAATTTGGCGGCGCTGCGCGCCGCCGTTTTTCCGCTACTCCTGAAAAACCTGAGGGGGGCGGAAATAAACCCCCCCTGCAGTGCGCGTTAATCGTCAAGCGTTACGTTTCTGTAAGAATTAGACTGATTCTTTACAGATGTCCCAGAAAGTGTCACGCATGGTCTCACCATACCGGTGGAATCCATCAAGGAGGTGGTTGACGATACCACTTCTTCCTCGTTTGCTGACGGTACGTAGTCGTTTTGTTTGAGTCGTATCAGTCGACTTGTCATCTCACTGCTCAAAGATATTCTGTTTTTATCTGTGTGTTGCAACGAGCCCAACATTGCGAAATCGCCCGATCAGAAAGGAGCTCGAACTTATTACCTTTGCGTTTCCAGTACTATACTGACTGAGCTGACCGGTCGACTGCGTATGCGTTCTGTGGGAAGGGTGGCTCTCCCCTTTCCCCACGGCTCGGCTCGGCATGGGGCGGGGCCGACTCGGCGGCTGGGGACACCCCTGCATGGTACCCTGGGTCGGCTTGTGGTGCGGTTCTCGAGATTCTGGAGGGGGAGGGCAGAATCTGCTCCCTCGTTATCACTATTCGGCCTGAATATTCTTAGCGAGCATGTGGTTAACTTGATATGATTACCTGGCCCTGAGATGACCCCTGATCAGAAATGTCCCGACATGTGTTGTTATAGATGCACTACAAGCTTGTGTCATTAGTAGAGAGCCGCCATTTCCGCTGTGCCAATGAAAACCTTTGCGGTTGTCACCCCTTCCCCTCCCCCTTCCCCGCATGGCATCGGCTTAGCATGAAGCGTTAACATTGCTATTGGCTAGCTTATGTATGTGTGCTGTTACAGATGTCCAGCAAGTGCCTAGGCCCGGTCTCACATTGTCGGTGGAAATAAAGGGCAGGAACTCAGCACTGCTACTTCTTTCCTTGCATGACCACGTAAGATAGCTGCAACAAGCCCCTAACGGCGAGACATTAACTTATCAAAAGTTGCGTGCGGGAGTGACAAAGCTAAGCAATAGTTATTATTGAACAGAAAATATTCCAACAGGATATTACATGGTGAAACCGTTTTCAAGAATGCAGGGTAGTGACGTAGATGCACAACCCTTTCCTTTGTCATATCCAACAGGATATGGCTAGAAATATTGTTTATGCCACTCTCCTGTAGTTTTGAGTTGTATTGGTTAGGGGGTTCAATAGGACCCTTTATGTTAATCACACACGGCAATTTTCAAGCTGTTATGACCACGTTATGTTTTGCTTTGCTTATTCGCGTATGGTGCTGACATAAGTTTGCTGGATAACTCTTCACTTTTTGCCCTTAGTGCTTAATCTCTGTAATCCTAGAACAGGTTTCGGAAACCGGGGTCCAATGCCCCCACCCTATTCGCAAAATATTTGAGTGCCTGGCGTAACGCGTCTGTAGCAAAGCTGCGATGACAGGCTGCCCGTACGGCTCAATAATTATCCTTCGCGGGACCCACGGTCTATTTGTCTAGCTCGCCCAGGAAGGGCCCGTGGACAGGACAAAAAGAGCCCAGTAGCCACTGTTCTAAGACCCAGTTGACACCGGAATGCCGTCATACGTCAAACGCTATAGTCAAACTTTAATCTGACGCTTGCGTTGATGCGGCGGGAGTGAGTTGCAATAGTGGCAACCCTGACGTCACTCTTCTCTGTGCTGACTTTCGGTAAGTACATTGCCTGGCCACGCGTGCTTATGTTTGACTCTGCGAGCCAAAACAAACATTGTCAAGATTATGCGTAGTGTTTTTTTTTTTTCCGAGGGGAAAATTGTATTGCCATATCTGATGATTTTGTAATCTATCACTTTGCTGGGATTCAACCGCCATTGTGGCGGATGCAGATCTGCCCCCTACTTCAGTTTTTCTCTGATATTTCCGGAATGACTTGGACAGGCTTTTGTCCATTTCATCACCTTTCCAACTTTGTTTGTCACCTGGTAGTTCAATTTTGAGTTTCTTAACTTGCAACAGATGCTCGATTTCAGTGCCTCGGATTTTTTTTTTTGTGACAATTGCGATAATATGAAGATGCGATCTTCACCAGTTTCTTCCCAACTACCTTCTAGTATGGGACTGAACTTCGACATAGTTTACGTAATTGTAATAAGTGAAAAATAGGTTGATCGTTAAATGCACTTATAATAAATATTGCACGGCAGGCGCGGGTGGTTTCAGGGACCCTGATATGAGAGTTTCCTATAAGTGGGCATTCCTCGAAAGATTACAAAATGAGACCCTCATACTTTGGTCAAAATTTTGGTATGGGTTTGTTTGCTTCTCTGGATTACCTGTGCTGGTCTCAGCTCGATTGGAGGCAACCGGTGACCGAGTTATAGCCTCGGGCAGATTTTACAAGTCACGCTGTATGGGTATGTTTGGCGTCATGATATATATCATAGTTACTAGTATAAGATTGTAGAAATCGCATATTGCTAAAATCGCTATGATCTTGAGGAATATTTAGGTCCAATCAGTTGTAAAAATTAAAACCTTTGACCCGATTGGAACCTCCACGACCGATAGTCATGCATTCGTGGCCAATAACAACCCCAGTGAAGTGTGAACTTGTTTTGCCTACATAATACCTTCGGTAGTTTCCCTTTGTGCCAAACTAGTTAGGCGAGAAAAACTTTAATATAAATGTATTTTGTCAAGCTGAACCCTCGCCAGTGCAGGAGAGCAGTGCAATTCCAACTTTTTTGGGGGAAGAACCTCTCGTAGTTATTAATGATACGAATGAAACGAACTCAGTACCCTGCTTTTGCAACGACTTTACACATCTAAACTAAATACTTTACAGCAATTTGAATCTTCTTATCTCCGTGACTCGTGCCGATGACTTTTTATTCAAGGTCATGTCAGGCGGCAACTGGCTGCTCGTAGTATTTTGATGCTTTAACTTGCGCAGGTTTCCGAGTTTGTTTTGCATGAACATTCGCACAGGTGTTAGGTGTTACGCATTACATTTATTGGTTCCCAACGCGATTTGAGCTCGTGATCTTTCATAGGTTAATCGAGGTCACTTGACTTCCGATGACCTGGTATGACGTTTTTGCCTCTGCAGTAATTTTGTGTCATATTTAGGACCCGAAAAATGTCTGACGCCCTATTTTTCTAGAAAAGCGTCGTAATCGAAATTTTAACTTACTATTAAAAAAAGTTCTGTGTCTCTGTCTTTCCTTCTGTCTGTTCGTCATCCATTTTTTAGATAAAGTTATGTAGCGACACATTAGACATTGGAATAGTATATACAATTTCAATTTACAGATTGCATGAAACATGTGTAATATTAATCTGCTCTCTACATTTCCATCAATCAACTGTCCTACAAGTTAAGAAAAGTCTGTATATATAATAATATTATATATAGTATCTATCTATCCGATGTCACCGGGCCATCTGGATGCGGAACGAAGTGTCTAACTTCAACGATATGCTAAGGTGAGCTCGGTGTGCAGCTGGTGCGTATCGTCGGTGTATGACTGGTACAAACACGTATTGATAGTACGCACAGGGTGCACGGTAGAAGGGTTAATCAACTTCTACTGGTGCATCACTGGTCCGCGAACGCACCTTTTCAACCCTGTAACTTCGTCTCAGGTGGTAGTTGAGTTAGTCTACTAGTTGTTCTATACTGTTTTTTGTGATAAATGCGCCTGTTGTTGCATAAAATGGAGGACACTAATGTAAGCGGTTGATTTTGTGATAACGTGGTTTTTAGGGAGGCGCGCTTGGTGAGGATAAGGCTTTGTGATAGGTTTGACAAGTGATGGTTCTCCGTGTGCGCACATATCATTAACAGGATGGGTTATTAAATATCTTGGGAACGGAAAGAAGGACGTTAACCGTCTGGTCCTGTTTATAGTTAGTTACAATAGCGGAAAATCATATCACTGTTATCCACAAGTATACTTGTGCTGCGAGGTCTTTTGTATCCTGGATACCGCCTTTGATGAACTGCTATCATGCAATTTGATCAAGTAAATTTACTTTAGTGTTTGCAGCTAGCGAAGTAGTCTGCGGTTCTTAAATATCACTGTTAATGTTACGTTTATGATGATTTAAAATATTAATACCAGGTGCCTAGATCAATGTGTGTTTAGGTCTACTGCTTATTTCAGCTTATCCTTTTCTCCCAGTGTTGAGTTCCGCTTATTTTATGGGGATCAAACATGCGTTTATAGGGTGAGGCACCCGCATAGTGCCGCTAAGATTTTCTGTTTGGGGGCGGGTCATTGCGTCACATCTTGCCACTCGAGTATGTCGTGCCGCATTGATAAGCAATCCTTGACTGCCGGAAATGACGAATAGGTTACTGTCACATCCGCTCCTTCAATGCTGGAGATTGTAGAACCTACATGTCTCTGGGCTCCAGTGCTGGGATCTTACAGTACAATACCGTGGTTAGTCTTCATTCGATCACCATCCATTGGGGGTCCTGAATTCTAGCTTTGACACTCTTTTTTCCTTACAGATGCCTGATGACGGAGGGCATCTCCCCGGCGTACGGCGTCAACTGCCCTGATGCGCTATTGGCAGTATTAACTTGCCGCAAGAACTTAGTCACACTGTTGGACCTCATGTGCGTCTTGGTAGTCGCATAACACTTTGGTTCGTCGTAAGCTGAACTCCGAACTGCCACATGAGCCGTTTAAGCACAAGGTCGACAAGCGGACTCGAAAAAGATCGCTAGGCTCATAATTAGAGAGACTACTGCTTCGCATTTTGGCAAGCTTATTTGCTATGCTGGTGATCTGTGGCAGACCATGCTTGAAGGACATTTCGTCTTCCGCTCCTTGCGATATGTGGAGTAATGGGGCTTCTTTCTGGTTAACTTTGCTGATCGCTGCTAGGATGGTAATGGGGCGGCTCGCATATTTATAACCAGCAAAATAGCATTATGCCTTTGGACACTGCTTCCTGAAGATCCGGCATGCGTTCTTTGCAATGAAGGATCAAGTGGATTTGTCAGTATTTGGTTTGTTCGTCGAATCGCGTCTAACTGTTTTCTTTGATTAAAGGGTGCACGCCTTAGCTAGCGGCCGGACGCGATAATGCCCTGGGCAGCGAATTTGTTCTTGACTTGGCGCGTCGCTGATTCAATCCGGGTGATGACGATCTGCCTCGTCATCTGTCGACTCAAAGCCAGCCGGCACAATGACCCAGCCGCGGTCAATGACGCCAGCCGGCCGTTCTGACCAGCCGGCCCGGGTATCATTGAGACGGCGCCAGACTCGGCGGCTCAATTGACCTTCCGACCAGTCCGGTCATGACGTCAAGCCAGTTCCGTCCTGAACGTCAGCCAGCGCGGTTATCTGACTGACCAGCCCATTAGCCCGGTCCAAGTGACGCCCAGCCAGTTCGCAGTCAAAGTGCCCCACTTTGTTGTAACTGCATTAATACGCCTGGCCGGGCGAAAGGTCTGACGCATCTATCTGTAGTGTGGCGCGAGCCTTCGATCAAAATGGGCCTGGGCGGCGATCGTCTGGTTCTAGCGGTGGGCGCACGTGCCGACCGACTTCAGTTCCGAGTCATGCGGGCCGCTCCAAACTCATGCATTTGCCTGCTAACAAAATATTAGATCGATTTGTCCAGCAGTTTCCGAGATCTGGGTGCGGCATTGGCACGTGTGCACCTGCCAACAGACACATTACTTACTTCGTGAAATGTTGCTAGTACCATTGCATGAAGCCATATAGCAAATTGCAAGTCAATCTACTCGATACTTTGTGAGATATTGACCACCAAATGTGAGGGAACCAATGTACACCCTTTTGCATTTGCCACGTGATCGCGCGCTTATCAGTTGGAAAGACGCTATGGAATGCCAAATAGTGAAAGTTTGTTCTATTTTCTACCCACACACCATTTCTGGTACCCATAGCAAGCAACTTTTTCGAAAACGAAGCTCATATCAGCAGGTCCCCAAGAGGGTACCATTTTACACCCTTTCTGCCTTTGTCACGCGCTCACGTGCATATCGGTTGGGTGCGAGCTACAAAAGTGGCAAATAGTGGAAGCTGATTCCATTACCTACTCGCACACCAATTTTGGTATCCGTAGCTCGCACCGTTCTTAGACACGAATCTTCCAGGCGAATGTCCTATGAAATTGTTTCGATGCCCCGTGCTGGCGTCCTATGCACCCCGCACGGTCGCCACCGCAAAAAGCACGTTACCTCCTAGAGAGTCTACCTTTTCACAAAGTTTGATGAACCAGCGTCACAACATGTGACTTGCAGGCCCCAGAAATCCCTATTTCGGAAGTACCTCGCAGCACGTGCCACGAGCACTCTGCACCCCTGATAAGTGCAAAAGCACTTATCCGCCTGACGTGTCTACAGATCCCGAAAATTTTGTGCGAGTGCCGTGCACGGTTTTTCCGCTAGCCGCCAGAAACCTTGTACAGACAGATGGACGGAAACTGCCAGCTTCAGTCCCCGTGAATAAAATCTCCGGAATGCCGAAGGAAAATTCAAATGCTACAGCATGTGACTTTTTTCTTCTGTGCATTCCTACGATTTTGGACTAGAGGTCCACCAGCTATCCAGTAGTTGGCGGAGATCGAAAATCGTAGCCCGTCCACGTGCGCACGTGCCAATCGACTTCGATTCCGAATTCATGCGGACCGCCCCAAGTTATGCATTTGCCTGCTCACAAATATCAGATTGATCGGTCCAGCAGTTTCCGAGATCTTGGTGCGGCATTCGGCATTCGCACGTGCTTACGTGCCAACATATGCATTGTTTACTTCGTGAAATGTTGCCAGTACCAATGCATGAAGATATACAGCCAATTGCAAGTCAGTATAGCCGATACTTTGTGAGATATTAATTATTTGGATGGCTGGCATGATGGACATTATTGTCAAAATTTGTGTTAAAATGATCAATAACATGCCAAATATTTATTTTAGAGTCAAAAAGATTTATTTAAAATAGACAAGCTTTCAACATCACTGTTTTCATCAGGTCTGAAAATTCCTAAATATTTTTGAATGACACAAAGTACAAAATACAGATTCGCTCATGACACAATGATGATGGTATCCTCCAGTATGACCGTCACTGCTGAATGATATAAAGAATGCATACGTTCATTGTGCGATTGATAACAAATTTCGGAAAAATTCCCAGCTTACGACAGTCGAGGAGGAAGTCTGAGCGAGCTACTGTTCTTGCAAGTTTTTCGTTGTGTCGTAGAAACAAAACCATCTCTTTGGTGCGATCACTTCTAGGAAAGTTATTAATTATTTGGATGGCTGGCATGATGGACATTATTGTCAAAATTTGTGTTAAAATGATCAATAACATGCCAAATATTTATTTTAGAGTCAAAAAGATTTATTTAAAATAGACAAGCTTTCAACATCACTGTTATCATCAGGTCTGAAAATTCCTAAATATTTTTGAATGACACACAAAATACAAAATACAGATTCGCTCATGACACAATGATGATGGTATCCTCCAGTATGACCGTCACTGCTGAATGATATATANGGAAAACGACACGGTCCAGCAACTGACTGATATCGTGCGTAGGACGACCAACGCATCGACTCAACGCATGGGAAGGCGCTGTTGCCATTCGCGTGACATCGATGTGCAGGCGATTTGATACGGCTCCCTGTTCCCACGCACCGCCCCAACTAGACAGGCGATGTATAGAGGCATCATTTGACCAACATGCAATGGTGTTATTAGCAGTACAGATGTCTAACTGCGTTATTGTACAATGTGCATAGACGAAGGCGGTCATAGCCAAATACGCATCGCCAGCATTGAACAATGCATAGGATATCTGGTATAATGATACTCAAGTACCTAATATAGGCTAATGTGAACGACTCAATTATAATAGCCTATCACCTGCTAACTCTAGGAACGTCTTTTTACTATTGCACAAAAACATGATGCGCTTTCATATAATCAAGCTCAGGCGGAAATGTGATGCATATATCGCAGAACTGTTAATACGAACTACAACGAATGACAATAAACTTATTTAGCCCTGTCACATACGTGCCATTTTAACATAATAGCAAGTAACTCAACACATAATTGCGTGAGGGCTGACTCTCATCTGTGCCTTTTCTGCTTTCTTCTTTGTATTTCTCTGGGTGCTGATTTTTGCTGACCGCAAGGCTCAAGCTGATCGATGCACGCATTATCCATTTCCCACTTGTGTTCACCCGTGCTGAGCGTGCCGGCTATGCACCTATAAGATCGCAGTCTTGCTGATCTGCATTTGTCCTTTTCCAGCTGACGATGGCGACGATGTCTCTGCTGCTGTTTCTCTCCAGCTGCGCGGTGGCGACGGCGAGTAACATGACGTCACACGCGCGGGACGACGCGCCGCAGCACATGCAGAACACCACCGGTACTGGTCAGTTCCAACGCCACCGGCAAGGGAGCCGCCACCTTCCGAAAGTTGGGGAACGAAGGGTTTCTGAAGCAGATGCATGCAGCGCCCATAGGTAGGGGTGTACTATAAAATTGACTTTTTCGAAAATGCAAAAAAAAGACTGTCGGAACCTGTTCCATGGACCTTAAAAATAGACTTGTTGCATCGATTTTGGTTTACCTTACAAAAACTACCACGTCGAAAAAAATGTAAAAAATGCATTAACCGGCATTGACGGGGGGGGGGGGCGTTTAACGGCCCCCTGCGTTTTTTTCATCATAACTAAAAACAATCGCTATTCAACGGACACTTCGGTACCTTATCCTACATCAATTTCCACGTCTTCTGCGCGAAATAAAGAAATTTCGTTGATAAACTTTTGAGATTATAAGCAATTTATAACGTCACTAACACGCGGTTTCTTAACACATAAAATCAGCTTAACTTTCAACAGACGTACAAGGCAACAAATAAGCAAATGGAATTAACAAATTGTATAAACATCTCAAATAATGAGGGCTACAAAAGTGCGCAATCTCGGATTTGTGCATTTGTTTTTGGTTTTTGACCATATTTTTTTCTTCAAAAAATTTGTAATTTTTAAATTGACTATAATCAAAATTTTCAATACATTGAAAAAAACGGAATATATTAGAGAGAACATATGCAACCAACTTACATACCAAATTCTTCAAGTGATATTTTATTTTTGACTGAGTGATAACATTTATGTACTCGTAACCTCGTGATCGTCATATTTCTGAAATTGAATTTTTGGGCTTTTTGTTGACAAGACGGAGCAGAAAATAAATGACAGCACTTTATTTCTGAACAAACAGATTTAGAACCATGTTTTTGGTTTATATATATATCAATTTAAAAAAAAAAATCATTTTCGGACCTTACTTTGACTTAACTGACGCTTTTCTTCATATACATGAGTTTGGTGATCAAGAGGATCACTATCGCTTCCCACGCGTAAATGAACCAATAATACAGCGTTGCATAACTTTCCGGTAGATATTTGCGCATAGTGACTTTTTGTGACCTGACCTTGACCTTTTACCTTTCTCATAACTCTCCATTTTCGATCATGACGGATGTGTTAATATGTGTCACAGGAGAACTTGGGTGTTTATTGTCTCAATGAAGGCTTTGGATGGAAGTATGGCTCATACACGAACAAACATTTATTTTGACCTTTGACCTGCCCGTGACCTGACACGTTACCTCAAATTGAAATTTTCGAAGATGCTTTAGATTTTTCGCAACGAGCGCTTTCGAATGCCGCATTGCGCATCTCGCTGTGATCATTGGTTCGGAAGATAACCGGGGGCGGGCGTTTAACGCCCCCCCCCCTCCAGTCAATGGTGTTCAGATCAGACCCCAGTCAATGCGGTTAATAGCAATGGCAGGATGCCACAAAGTGGTCGTTCGTCCCTGTATTTTATTCTCCATAACTTCCGATCCACTTCAGTGACATCAATCAATTTTGGTAGGCCGGTAGAAAAATCAATTTGAAATATTTTGACATCAGAAAAAGTTTCAGGTCAGATCAGGTCACAGAGTTATGACTTTACAACCAAAAGTCTGCGTAACGTTTTTTAGCCGATGGATGCTCTCATGCTACTCAACTCATTATTATCATCACTTGGCGTTAGCAATCGATCATGAAGCTCATCAGAGGTGGATACAGAGGGGGAGGCATGCCCCCACCCCCTTTGAGCCTTAAAGGGGCACAATAGCCCTAGGGGGCCCATAGCCGATCAACGTCTTTCTTAACTAATTTCACCCTGTTTTCAAACAAATCGCAAGTGCATTTGTCCACTCTGACCTTCAGAGGACCCATTATGGCCTCCAGAGAGTCTACTTTGGTCTCCGAAGGGCCAAGTCGGCCTCCAGAGGGCCCACTCTGATCACCAGAAGGCCCATTCTGACTTGAAGAGAGCCCTTTCTGGTTGCAGAGGCCCATTTTGCATGAAAGGATATTTTGAACTAAAGGGGTCCATTCTAGTATATATTTTATTAATTTTTCAAAAAGGGCCCCAAGGCTTGAGGGGCCACCAAGGCCTGAGAGTGCCAACCAAGGCCTGAGAGGGCCAACAAGGCCTGAGAGGGCCAACCAAGGCCTTTGGAGCCCACTTTACCACGGTGGCCGCCTCTTTGGACCGAATCCTGGGTTTACCACTTGAAGGGCCATTAATATAACTGCTTTGGCCAAATATAACATGGTCAGGAAATCAGACTAAGCCCTCATAAGTAAGAACTGGCCACTGGATGCAAAGTGGCCCTTGAGGGCAGGAGGGGCCTGTGGAAACCAGATGGCCCTGGATGCCATAGCGGTTCCTCTGGAGGTCAGAGTAGGGCCCCTCGGGAGCGTTCAGAGTGGCCTCATGCAAAAGATGGGTCCTCTGGAATCTATGAAGCCCCTTGGCTGGTCTGGGAGTGACTCAGATTCTCAGACTTTCTGGACTGAGGGGCCCTCGACTTGTAAAGATGGCCAAACCTGTCCCCCGCCTGAGGGGTTCAGGCCAGGGTCAGAGTCCAGAGAGAGACCCTCAGAAACAAGAGTCTGGGACTCCGAGACTAGCCAAAGGCTCCCTAGGTTCCAAAAGACCTATCTGGCCTCCATTAGGCCCACTTTGGCCTCCCGAGTGCCTACTCTGACCTCCAGAGGACCCACTCTTGATTCCAGGAGCCATCTGGCTTCCACAGGGCCCCTCTGCCTTTCAAAGGGCCTACTTTAGAATCCAGTGGGCCAGTTCTGACCTCATGAAGGCCCAGTTTGATTTCCATAGCCTTGTTGTATTTTGCACAGAGCAGTTATATTATGACCTTCAGTGGTGGACCCAGGATTCGGTCAAGGAGGAAACCACGTGGCCGTGGCAAAGTGGCCCCAAAGGCCTTGGTTGGCCCTCTCAGGCCTTAGTGGGCCCCTCAAGCCTTGGGGCCTTTTTGACAATTAAGACAAATATATGCTAGAATGGACCCATTTAGTTCAAAATATACCTTCCACGTGCTGACATGGGCCTCTACAAACCAGAATGGGCCCTCTTCACGTCAGAATGGGCCTTCTGGTGATCAGAGTGTGCCATCTGGAGGCTGACGTGGCCCTACGGAGACCAGAGTGGGCTCTCTGGAGGCCAGAATGGATCCTCTGGACTGGAGGTCAGAGTGGATACATGCACTTGCAATTTGTTTGAAAACGGTGTGAAATTTGTTAAGAGTAACTTTGATCGGCTATGGGCCCCCTTAAGCTATTGGGCTCCTTCGCGGCTCAAAGGGGTGTGGGGCATGCCTCCCCTCTGCATCCACCACTGATAACCATCATGATTGATTTCTAACGCCAAGTGATGATAATTATGAGTTAAAGGAAATAGTTCACCTTCAACATGGGTTTTGCAATGAGATAGTGCAGTTGTGTAGCCCGTGTTGAAAAAAACCCTCTCTGCAAGTTTTCTGGGCTGAAAGGGTTTTCCAGCCGGATATATTTGACTTTTTGTCGAAGGAATGCGGGCCATAAATAAGGCCATGTCAAGAATGTGGGCCTCACACACCTGGACAGAGGCTATACAGTAATCTTACGCGACTACTTTCGAATATCTGCATTTTGGCCTGAGCCACGTTTGACGTTGCGGACGCATATAGTTTTGATACAATTTAATAATGTACGTGCCTATCTGTCCTGAATCGGCGCTGATTTATTGGCTATTTTTGACATTATGAAAATAAGTTGTATTTAAAAATATAGTCAAATCGTGTTTAAAAAAACAATCCAAGGTGAACTTTTCCTTTTAACTAGCATGAAAGCATCGATCAGCTAAAAAAAACGTTGCGCAGACTTTTGGTTGTGACGTCATAACTCCGTGACCTGACATGGCCTGGATTATTTTTTTCTGGTTTCAAAATGTTCCAAATGAATTGTTGGACCGGCCTATACAAATTTATTGATAGCCGTTTTCACCAGGGGCGGATCCAGCCCCTCGGTTTGGGGGGGCAACTTTTTTCCGGCAAAAAGGTACCCCCATTTTTTTTCTCCACGGATTTGGGCTTTTCACCTTATTTGGCATTATAGAGGAAAAAATGGAATTTTTCCGAAAAAAATCGGAAAAGAACGGAAAAAAATAAGAATACAACTTTTTTCGTTTTTGGGGGTAAAAAATGGTGGAAAAATCACTTTCAAACACTCAGAACACCAGTTCCATAGCATATACACACTATGGTAATTAATAATAACGTTTATATCATACCAACTCGCAGGGGCGTTCACCGATAATTATTGAGGGGGTCGGCTGAAATGACGAGAGAAACGTAGGTATATCCGTTGTCTTGCGTGTTTATGCCTTATGCAACATTTTTAATGTATATTCCTTGTAATAATGACCATTTGGTTTTGATGTTAGGTAATTTAGGTGTTTTTAGGCGGGCCAATGTCCGCGTTCATCCGTTCGCGTCGCTTTTTCGGAAACTCGGCAGCCATGCTTAACTTGTAAGCCAGCTTGAAAATTAACCTCGCCTCAGGGTGCCATCACTTTTTTACTCATGCGGCGCATCTTGCCTGAAATTTACACTATCTGAGTTGACAACAATTATTTTGTATGCTGGCAAAATTTCACTGAAATTGGTTCATCATTTTGGAAGAAAATTACGTTTTAGTGACGATTATAGTGGTGGAAAGACGTAACTATATTGTAAAATCGTAGAAAATAGAGTTTTTGCAGCAAATTACTAACAGTAGTGACAAGATCAAAAATGCAATTTTAAATTAGGAAAGGCCAACTTACGGATTTCCGATTTTTTTTTGTGTTTCTTATCCTAAAAACTGAAAAAATAGGGGGAATCACTAAAAATTTAAAATTGTTCAAAGATTTTGAAAAAATCGAAAGATAAGTGGAGAGAACTAAAGTATGGCAAATGCCTTAATCAAATTTCAAAGCAATGACGCAATAAACTAATTGTGATATACACTTGTGGCTCTCTAAGTGTAAGAAACTCATTGACGTCATTCTTTAATCACTTTTGGACTTATTTTGACCTGATACCAACAAAAAAATACAATTTTCTGTATTTCTTGAGACAAAACTGGTCTGAGGTCAAGCCTTTTTATTTTACATTTATCCTAATTTCTCATTATGAGGTTTTTCTGACGGATAAAACCGCTATGCTTGACGTGGATCGGGTCGAGTCATTCACTTGACCTGGAAGCTTCAACCCAATGACCTGAAAACTAAAAAATTGCAATACCGTTAGATCCTCACAGACAGGCAACATGTGGTCTTACCGCGTTGCTCTATGGTGCTTGGTTTTGAAGTTAACAGGGAATCCTGTCAGCCCCCCCCGTACGGCGAAGGTGAAAACGGTAAGGCAAGGGTTAATATTGTATGAAGTGGCCCTGGGGTCAGGAATTACCGTCAAGGAGAACCTCTGTCATACACTTAATTAACTATTTTTTCCATTTTCCTAATTTGTGTAAGCAATTACGAAACTTGTGTGATGTCGCGAAGCGGCGCGAAATTTTTCCAGTTTTGATTGTTGAATAGCGTGGATTTGTTACTGCCTTCAAAGCTATTTAACGATAAATGTAATCTTTCCTCGTGTACAGACTCACCATTTAATACCAAATAGCTTACCAAAACAGTCCGTATAACAATAATGTGGGTTATTCACTGATATTCCTTGTGGGGGGGGGGCAAAAAGATAGTTGGCCCACCTTTTTCGCTTTGGGGGGAGGGGGGGTATTTGGGGGCGGGGGGGATTTTTTTTGGGGGGCCCCCCCCCCCCCCCCCCCCATTTGGATTCCGCCCCTGGTTTTCACGATGGATATATTTTGGCCGCGAAATTGTGTTAAAACACCTTAAGATGTTTTTGAAATGTTTTAGCTATGAAAAGTTGAGTACTTATTCGTTCTTAACTACACAAAACTTTTGAAAAGCGATTTCTTGTCTTGAAATGTCTCTCAAAAATTTTGTAATATGATGGTAAGAATATAGCATGTTACCAAATTGCGGTTTGGTGGTAATTAGCAAGATAATTATGTATAGGTTAGCTGTGATGTATAGGTTAGCTGTGTAATTTTCACCTACTGACGCTTCCCAGAACATCTTGAAACATCTCGGTCTCGGGCACGCTATTGGTCGCTCAACAAAGCATCCTCCCCTTGACTCATCATGGACTCGCCTCCAGTAAATCGATTCTAGTGAATTAATGCGCTATGCAAAGGCAGACCTGTGATCCATGACGCTGCCAGATTGAGTAACTAATACGGCGGTATGCTGAACTGAACGAATGGACACTAGACGCATATGTTCTTTAGAAACGGACAATTTTGTTCATAATCTGTGAATGAGCGTCATTATGTTCCAAGCTCGTTGAATAATGATAATATCGCCTAAAATCAGTAACCTTTTTCCTTGGAATATTATCGTATACTACAACTTTCATACTAAAACATTTCAAAACATCTTAAGATGTTTTAAAACATTTCGCGCAAAATAATCCATCGTGAAAACGGCTGATGTCACTGTAGTGGATCGGAAGTTATTGAGAATAAATATAGGGACGAACGACCACTTTGTGGCATCCTGCCATTGCTAATAGTGCATTTTTACATTTTTTCGAGGTGGTAGGGGGTTTTTCGGAAAGGAGAGCCAAAATCAATGTACAGAGTCTCTTTTTAATGTCCATGGAACAGGTTCTGTCAGTCTTTTTTTTTGCATTTTCGAAAAAGTCCATTTTATATTACACCCCTACCATAGGCGTAATGTTTAAATCCGAAAATGTTGGGAACACGTTCCCCCGTTCCCCCTCTGGTGAAGCCCCTGGCCACCGGTACCAGTCAGTTACAACATCACCGGTCAGTTACAGCGCCAAACGTAACGACCGTGTTGGACTGCTGATTGAGGGTGCAGGCAGCCGGGCAAATATATGTTTTGCCTTAAATGCTTCAGCAGATGTCAATGTTGTCGAATCTAAACATCCCACATGTTAATTGTTACATGTTTAACAAAATTGATTTTTGCACCAACATCCGCCTTCTATTGGAACCCGAAACAAGTTCTTAACACCTCGCTGGTGGGGGGGGGGCATTTTGAACTCCCTGAGGTTTTTCCGGAATAGGGGAAAACGGCGGCGCGCACGCTCGAAATTTTGTACGGCTGTTTTCTGAAATCACCTTCCCACACTCCTGTCACAAAGTGTCACATGTACAAATTTTACTTCAGGTCCTCCGAGGTCAGGTACCAGATCCTCTAGAGTGACTTGTCTTCAAAATGTTTGTGATCGTGCCAAGAGCAAGTTTTATTGATAAATATTTTAAACTTGCAGGATTTCAAAGATCATAAATACTAACAATTGTGTTTGATTTTTTGCATCGTTGGACTAAGGTCAGGTCAGTTTCTGACCTCCCCATTGTAAAGTGAACGGGAAAATAAGCAAATGCTTCCTATTCAGAAAAATGGCGATGGATCAGACTAATTCTTTCAGAACATGTTATTCTTGGCTCATTCTGGGATGATCAAGGTGCAGTTGTTGCTCAGTTGGATCTCTACAAGGGGTATCTGAGGTTATCTGAGGATAGCAATTATTTTGCTAATAACTTTGATAGAACAAAGATAAGACGAGCGGTTGACACCACTTGTGTTTTTTCTAGTCTAGCCGATTGCGCATATGCAACATGACTACCAGGTCACAATGACCTTGTACCTGGTCAAATTTTTGAAATTGACTCATAGGTCTAATAAGTATATGTTCAAGCGCCTTGACGGACAACACGATGATGTTAAAGTATTGCTATATCCTTTAGATAAAAAGTTATTCAGGAAAACAAATTCTAACCCAAAAACTGCATTTTTGGACCTTCGAGACTCTGGAGCCTAAACTATTGATCTGAGCTCAATTTGAGAAACCTGGTGCGATAGCAAATTTCATTAGTTTCGATTGTTTTTTTGTCGTTTGTTCTAGGCTGCTTTTTTATGTAATATAGTATTGGTAACGTCTCAATCTGCTGTCAAAATGGTCCTGGACGGCATGACGTGAACCGGAAGGTGACCAGGACGGCACGCACCTACCACCAATTCATTAAAATATCAAATAACTTGATATGAGCACGACAAACTTTCTGGGGGACAGGGCGAGACTGTCAGGAGGGACAGGGCGAGGCGTTCAGGAGGGAAGGGCTCGAGGCGTCAGAGGGACAGGGAATTGTGACTGTGATGAATCCGAGGATTGGGTTTGGGCTGTCCCAGCGACGAGATTATACTCCCAATGTCTCGATGGCTCCAAAGAGCGTAGAGCTCTTTCCTCTCGGGATGATTTACATGCCATTTTTAAAAAATGATATGTTGTCTTCAGGAGAATGGTTTTTTCAACAAGACTTATGCAATCTAAACTCTTTACATAATGATTGTAGGGATGGAACGTCTACTGTAGATTTGCGTAACAGTCCTGTGTAGGACATGCTCCTGGAGGGGTGGCTATTTTAATAAAAATCACTATAGCATCAATTGAACCGTAAAATTTGAGCTAACTGGTGCAACGGTTAATGTCGTTGATGATAAGTAGTTTAATATACACCGTTATTTACCATACCAATGTCAGGAAAATGAGACAGAATATCTAGATAAACTGGGTCAACTGATGCAGTACTAGAAGACATGGATAACGTGTTCATTTTTTAATTATTGGGGGAACTGGAATGCGAATCTGGGGAACCACAGGGCAAGAATAGTTTCCAAATTCATGAATAGACTTTTGCAAGGATCATTCTCTGATCATCTTCGAGTCAGCTAGTTTTACTGAGAGATGCTTTTCCTATATAGTTGAAATAGCTGGGGTTTCAAAAAACTGGCTTGATCAGCAGTTTCGAGCTATGACCTCATGCATATATCTAGTAATATGAATTGGTTATGAATTGCAAGAGACGATCACATGCCCGTATAGTGTCTTTGAATGTAGATAGCTACCAGAATATGATTGATAGACACTATGGTGGGTATGTTAAGTTAAAATTTGGGATAGACTTGACACTAAAGATTACTACGATACATGAACGAACAGATATCTACCTGCATGGCAATAGGTTGTGCAGTAGGTGTTAATATATAATGATGCAATTGTAAACTTTCACTCCCATATTCAGATGCGTGGAACTCTATGATAAAGGTATTGACTGTTTGCTTAAGGTGGAATGAAGTATTTCTAAAAAATGCCGCAAAAAATCATACCTCCAGCTAAATGGCTGACATCAGTTTTGTGAAAGTTTGGTACGAGCCATTCCAGAAATATGTTTCACTTTGGAAGTCGTCGGGATGCTAAAGATGGCCCAATATATGATGCTCACATTAAAGCAAAGTTAAGATGCAAGGAAGCGATTCGATTCATTAAACGGTATGAAAACGAGCTGCGTAGGCAGTCCCTAGCTACAAAGCTGGCAGATAAGGACACTAAAAACTTTTGGAAAGAGGTCAAAAGTGTGACAGGGACGAATGTGCCACGACCAACTACGGTTGTGGGATATTCTGGAGAGGCCACACAATCGCTTCTTCGTGGCAATAAACATTTTGGATGGAATTGCTTAACTCGGTACCAAAATAAATGACAGACATGACATGAATGGAATGACATACATGATAGAGTCAGCAGAAACGTTATATGATTGAGGGTGAGAGCGCTATTTTAAAATTAAACAAGGGAAAAACCAGTGGTCCTGATCAAGTTTCAGCTGAACATATTTTGCATGCCTCAAATCGCTTGTTGATATTACTTTGTATATGTTTTAACGCTTTTCTGGTGCATGGAACACTTCCAAACTCACTGATGACTGTTAACATTATACTATCATTAAGAATAAAGCAGGTTCTATCAGTGCCATGAACAACTACAGACCAGTGGCTACTCCAAACATTGTCAGCAAAGTTCTAGAAATTGTTTTGTTAGATAGGTTATCAGCCTTCCTAGGAACACATGATAATCAGTTTGGTTTTAAGAAGAGTATGGTACTGACCAATGCATTTTTTGTCTGAAGGAGATCATTGAATCATACAAGTCCATGAAGGGCTTAGTCCATTTATGCTTCCTCGATGCCAGCAAAGCTTTTGATCGAGTTAATCACGATATTCTTTTCAAAGACCTTGCACAAGGGGGTGCAAATTCATACATAAGGATGTTGCATTTTGGTAATAGAAAAAGAAAATGATTGTGAAATGGGGACCACTTGTTTGAGGGATTTTAAATGTGTCAAATGGTGTAAGGCAGGGTGGGATTTTAATCCATTCTTGTTCAATGTATATAATGGATGAACTGAGTACGGTGCTTTGAACAGTGTAATATAGGTGTATTGTGGGGAAACTGGTCAAGTCATTTAAATGTATGCCGATGATAGTATTGATTTGCTCATCTAGTGGGGACGCAGAAACTGTTGACATCTGCTATGAATTTGGCTTAGCAATGACTTAAGTATATGGCGCAAAAGGTGTTCAATGAGTTGTAAGTAAAATGCATGGTGATGTCAAGGTGCCACTTTTAAGCGGGTGGTCAATAAAAAAGTAAGAAATGTTAATAAATTCTTGGTCAATAAATAAATGAGGATATGTCTGATGATGATGACATTGCAACGCAGAAAAGAGCTTTGCCAAGGCAATATGTTATAAGGAAATTTCATATGTGTACATCGATATTAAGTTAAAGCTGTTTGAGGCTCATGTTTGCTCCATTTTATTGTGGCACAGCTGTGGTGAATTTTAGGAAAACACAATGAATGCGTTTTGTGTGAGTTACCACAACATCTGAAGCGAGTTATTGGTTTGTCAAAATTTGAGAGTACAAGTTTGCGTGACATGTGACGTTTTTAGTGTCAACTCGGTGAATCTGTGATTCGGAATATATATAATTCTTGAAGAAGAATGATTGATAGCAACAACAAAAGAATTACGAGTCGATATGCATAGTGACTGTTCTAGTTGCTCTAGGATAGGAGATCGTGTTTTGCCCGATCCATATGAAAAATTATGAACCTGGGAATTGGCATACGACTGAACATAGTGTAACAGAGGTAAATTTTTGTGTTGTCTGTAGTCTGTTTGTTGTATGAGGTTGTCTGATCGTGATGTGTGATTGAATGGTACCCGATGGAAATGGACTCAATGTCTGGAATATAAAGTACATCTACTATCTATTATCTAGCTAGTATAGTTCACGAGATATACGGGGTGTTCGAGTAGGAAGTCAAGAACTGTGAAATGTTGACTTTGATGACTCTGATGACCTCAATATTGACTCATTAGCTAAAAATGGTCTGTAACTCGGAAATGTAAGTCTTATGAACGCTTTTTTCGGCGTCTGTCTATCTTTTCGTTTCGAGTTAGACGGGGCGACGGTGTTCATTTTTGACCCCAACCCCAATCCCCGACCATGGCTAAGTTGTCTCGGAGGCCCAAGGGCGCAGGTTAATCTGCAAACGTAGGTAAAAGGACATTTTAGTTTCACGATATGAAACCATCTTGTCGATGCGATGTGAATGTACCCTGGACCCGTTGTTGTTTATCACACCTACATCTGGGATTTATTTATTAATTCCGTGTAAATGTCTGCCAGATATCAAGCTTAATCAATAATAATTTATTTTGCAGGTGGTGTGCCGCACAGAAGACAAAAGCGACTGATTGGCTACAACTATGACGAGCAAAGGATAACGTTTCCACCGGGAACCATTTTATTTATAACGCCGACATTGAATGTACCCTTCATCAGAAACCTTAAGAAAGGGTTCGTTTCAAAGTTAACAATAAGTGCTCCGTTTCAAAGTGAGTAGGTACAAATGTTTCAGTTCATTTCAATCTTCGTTTCCGAGCAAAATGTGTTATGATACTATTGAATAACAATCATCGAGGCACCAACAACTATAATATATATAAGGAGATAGCATTTGCTCGCTGTGCTATAATTCCCAAAGTCAGATGATATGATGAATGATGTGTTTCAAGTTCCTAGTTCGCAAATATTTTAAAGATTGTCTTTACAAACTTGAGTAGTTTTATAATCTATGCAGTTATAACGAGTATTTTAGGATTGTTCATGCTGCAATTTGTTTACATTTACTTAGCATGGACTCCATAGTGCCGTGCAAAAAACGACAAAATATTGTATACCTAATTAGTCCTAAGTCTTAACCGGTACATTTGTGCGCAAACATAAAAGGACCTGTCGTGCTCGTGAGATGGTACGTAGGGTTCAGTGTTACCTTGCTGTTCACCACATGCAGTTTCCCGGGAGACTGCATCACACCTCGGCCTCGTTCACAAGGAAACGCCGGCAAGCTACTGTCGCTCAGGTCCAAAAGTACGAGAAATGTCCGAATTCAATCCAGGAAACATTTTTGGACATAATTGCACAGTGATTTTGACCTTGTGGATCGGGAACGTATAATATAAGTTAAATGGATCGAAACACAGCTGATTATACGCAATATTTATATTTCTACCGCATGCTTTACGAAGACCGTTGGCGTTGTCTGGAGACGATTACACTTCCTCTCGGAGACAATGACTGAATAAGCAATTAACGATAAAACTCACTTTGGTAAGAGAAACAGAAACCCCTGCTATGGTGGATTATCGGCTACTCTGTATCACCGTCTCACTGCATCCCTTATTTATCGATAAATCCTCTACGACAGTGCTGTTTGACGACTTCGGCATCACGGACGAGTACAACCCGTGGGGCATCGTGCCGGGCCTGTCAGTGCCGCAGGCGAGGGAGGAGCACGCCGGCCACGTGAAGCGGCGGCGACAGCAGCGTTACCGGCGCACCGTCGACGACTACAACCCACATCCGCTCGGTGACAGGTGGGAGACAGAGCTGAGACAGAGCTGAGACAGAGCTGACAGACAGAGCTGAGACAGAGCTGAGAAGGCTGAGGAAGAGGCTGCAGACAGGAGCTGAGACAGGGGGGAGCAGAAGGTGCAGCGATCGTAGACTGCTGCAGAGGCGGCCACGGAGGGGGAGGGAGAGGTGGAGGGACGGAAGGGAGACGGGAGGGACGGAGGGGACGGAGGGACGGAGGGACGAGGGACGGAGGGACGGAGGGACGGAGGGAGGAGGGACGGAGGACGGAGGGACGAGGGACGGAGGGGGAGGGATCGGAAGGGAGGGGCAGGAGAGGGTGAGAGGGAGGGGTGGGAGGGATCGAGAGAAGGAGAGGAACGACGTGGGATTTCTCTATTTAAAACATGCGGAATCGAAGGCAGCGCAAGAGTTTAGGTCAGTTAACATATTGGCACCCTGTATCATGCACAGCGCCTTAACATGATGACAGGCAATACGGGCTGGCTGGCCGGGCATCAGACGGACTGGCTGCCGCGGCCATCAGACGGAGCTTGGCTGCCGGGCATCAGAAACCGGACTGGCTGCCGCGAGCGATCAGACGGGCCTGGCTGCGCGGCCATAGAGGACTGGCTTGCCGCGGCATCAGACGGGCTGGTGCCGGGGCATCATACGGACTGGCTGCCGCGGTCCATCAGACTGGTGGAATGCGGGGCCATGCAAGGGCTGGCTGCCGGCGGCATACACGGGCTGGCTGGCTTGCGGCCATCAGACGGGCTGGCTGCCGCGCTGTGCATTTTGCTGCTGCTGGTTTGGATAAGGGCGTCATGCACATGCGTCGCGGGGACAAGAAACAAGTGATCACAACGCAAAACACGGCCGGCGCCATCGCTCCGGGTCGGAGCGTGGCCCGTTAATGGCACACTAACCGTCTGCGATAGTGCAGGGCAGCCGCAAATCGGGCCATCAGGGCGCTGAGAGTGTCGAGTCATAGGTCACCGGAATACCAATTGACGCCAGTCGACCTTTTTACGCCGTTCTTTGCCACCTCTCGACCATCCGTCATCTGGCGCGCCACCGTCGCGCCACCAGTGCCACGCCGCGCCGAGATCGGGTCAGGTGACCGGCGGCCGACAGAGCGGGACAGACAGGGCAGTGCGAGCAGCGCACATGCGACTGCGACTCATCGGTAAAACGTCAGGCGGTCAAAGAGCTTCCCCAGGAAGATCGGATGTCAGATGAGAGGGCTCGCCTGCTTGCACGGGACAATTACAGAGCCAGGACGACATACAAACAGTCAAACAATGGGGAGGGGATTCAACTTCACTTGAACATACTTTTATGTTTCATGCTCTGCATTGAACTAAAAATGTTTTGAAAAAGCTTAAAGGGAATGTTTCACTTCTCTGAAAGTTGTCCAATGTACGCCGCTTGTGGTGCAAAATACGAAGTAATTGCTGCCGAAACACGGATTCTGACATTTGTTTCTCACAAACAGTGGGCTTCAATTTATGAAAACAAGTTTAGTTATTTGGCTGATGACGTCAATAGGAAGGAATTTTGAAATGGAAAAACCTCACGCTGCATATGTATGTACTAGTGTAGTATGGTAATGTATAGCAAATGTAAAGAAGTCTACTTTCTCAACATTTATAAAAGGGATGAACGACATCGGCTTTAAGAAGGCTACCTTCTACACAGGGCCTTTATTTTTTGCAGATGTTCAAACCAAACTCAAATTTACTTTTGATTAGACCTCTGTGAGTGTTTTAACTTCTACAATACTTAATTTCAATGGAATTCCAACAACTTGGCCATCTCAACTCAAATCTTATGTTAATGTGAAACATTCCCTTTAACACTGAACATCTAACACATGCTCAGAAGACAAAAGCCATATCTCCCGAAACAGCACGCATGAGGTATCGAAGCCTTTTCCGTCTAGTGCCGAGTTAATTTTTGTTCGAGTTTCTAGTTGGTTAAGATCCAATTCATGGAGGCGAGTACAATAAAGTGACGACTCTTGATTGCCACTCCTCACCAAATGCCGTGAATGTACAGCATGCCGTGAATGGAATGCTCAGAATGCCGCTATTAGGAAACCATGGCATTTGGTTTTACCAAGCTCATTATCGAAATAGCTTGGTCAGGGAAACGCTAGACTGAAGATCGAGATATCTCCGGTTCGATCCCGGGCTCCAAAAGTTTTGAGGCCACCGCACTAATATGCCATGCTACGGCATTGGCAGGATTGGATGCGATCACGTCACTTGGTAAGATTGGGCACAGGTGGCCACAACGGGCCCGATAGGCGGGCTGCTGTCTGGTCACAACATAACGGTGCTATGGATCTGGGGACCTCGCTCTCGATGTCCGTATCCACCCGAGCAATGCTGTCGCTGTGTGACTGTGTGACTCGGCCATTGGTGTTCTTCTCCCCAGAGTTATGCTGTTCCAAGTGATAGAGCAGTACCTGACCAACCTGGGCCATAACGGGCCGGCATGTCTGCTGCGTGCTGTCTGTGAAATCAACCAGAAGACGCTGCCCTACCACGGCCTGTTTGGAGAACTGCTTCAGATGTTCTTCAGGTGAGAAACCGCTGCCCTGCCACGGCCTGTTGGAAGAGTTGCTTCAGATGATCTTCAGGTGAGCAGCCATTGATAGCTGGAGGCCAGCAATGTAGCGAGTCACATTATATAGTCTGGAGAGTTTCTCTGGATGATTTTTGGGAGGTGCATGCATTAGCATTGCTATACATAGGTACATTAAATTAAAGGCGCAATATTCAATTGATAACGGGCGCATTTGCAATAACCTTTAACTGTAACGATAATGAACGGCGAAGTTAGCTTATAAACGAGCATAATGTGTTAGCAATGTGTATTAGAACAGCGAGGAAGCACCTAGTGTAATTTGAATGGAGAACGTGGGGAATTCGGACCACTGGGGTAATTTGGGCCACCACTCTTCCAGCCAAATTCAGAGCTGCAATCCATCTCAAATCACGGTAATTTTCGACACACACGATGATCGCATGAATAATTTGACAGAAATTGCTTATCATTTGACAAAAATCGCCCGCCAATTGACAGAGATCGCCTGTCAATTGACAGAATATCGCCTGTCATTTGACAGGATATCGCCTGTCATTTGACAGATATCGGCCTGTCAATTTGACAGATATCGCCTTGTCAATTGACAAGATATCGCCTGTTCATTTGAACAGAGATATTCGCCTGTCTTTTTGACAGCGATTGGTTTGATGATATGGTGAGAATAAGTAAATTTAAAAGATCATCCGTTGATTGGATTTGTGATAGGCTTATGCCAGGTACCTACCAACTTATCACATGCCACTGTATCATATTGCAGTCCTTGTGCTACTTGACTGTAGTGAGCAGTCTGTGCACTATTACAATTTCTGGTAATATTGGCTTTGTCTTGGTGTTTCTTGGTGTGCGCTATTGCAGTCTCCAATGGTTGATGCTATTATTGTGCGAACTATTGTAGCATTCATCCAATGATGCTACTGTCATGCGATTATCCAGCCCGTGATGTTACTGTTGTGTGCGCTACTGCAGTCTCCAGCCCGTAGTGCTGCTGCTGTGTGCGCTACTGCAGTCTCCAACCCGTGGTGTTACTGTTGTGTGCGCTACTGCAGTCTCCAGCCTGTAGTGTTAGTGTTGTGTACGCTACTGCAGTCTCCAGCCCGTGATGTTACTGTTGTATGATACAAATTAATGTATCATATATAATGTAATATATGCAATATGAAATTAATGTATCATAGTAGGCCCAGCTTGAATAAATGAAACCATCACAGGATCATATACAGCTCACGGAACACAAACATAAACTGGACACTGGCCCTGTCTGGCCAATGTGACGTGACACCGATGAATGACGTGACACCGATGAACAGATGACGCATAATGCCGGTGAAACATGACGACACTCCTGTTTGGTGATTTCTAGGGTCAGCACCAGCCCGTACGCCGAGGAGGTGTTGCCGGAGTATGTGAGGGCAGAACTGTCCGGCCGCGAGTCAGGGGTCTGCGATCACTACCACACGGCCTGCGCGGCGTCCCTGCTCTCCTCCGTACAGGACAACAGGCGCAGGTGAGACACACACACGACTGTAGTAAGGAGTAACATGGAAAGGAAATGACTGACAAGCATGGGGTCACAAAATTGATGAGCGGTTGTTTATCGTTAAATGAAACAAGCAGAATCAGTTTGGTTGATAACATTTTGCCATGTATTCCCCAAATACCAGAAAGCACTCCCGCTTCTAGGTAGCGGGCGTCATCTTCTTGGGGTCGTCCTTGACGACTGCCAGCGTATTTTCGATAGGTGACAGGTCAGGGAGATTGCCTAGTTGACCCATTATCAGCGAAAGCCCGAAAGTGACTGCGATACCAATTATTGTTCCTCTTGGCGTGATGGACTATAGGGCGCCATCTTGTTCAAACAAAATGTTCCAAACATGTCGCATGAGTTTGGCATCGGTTGGCAGGCCATTCCCCTTCTCAGCATCGCTGATGTTCTGGCCATTTTCAGCCACTTCCTTGACATAGTAGTCGACAAAGGTTGCCTGGCCGCGGGGCACGATGCACAGGTCCTGCTTGGGGCATAACGAGCCTCTGTGGCTCGTCATGCCCCAAACGAAGACTTTCAGGAGGCCGCTTGACCGTTTCAGTAATATGCTACTCCTCGCTGTTTTGGGACCACACCCGGTCAATTCATAACCTTTGGGCGGATACAATTAACTGACGATCTGATTCTGAGCCATGGCACCTTTGACCATTTACAACTGCGTGGTTATGCAATATGCACTCATTCGCCATTAATGATGAGGACGGGCTCTTTGGGTAACTCCGAATAAATGACCTCTACCGTGCCCACTGCCCAATCGGCTAAGCTCGGGTCGGCCGCTGAAGTTCTGTGATCACCCGACATGTGCATTGTGCAATGTGCATAGTCCCCAAAACCAAGTTTCGATACAATTCGGCTTGTTCGCCGGTCGTGAGAAACGGCTGAAACATGGGTACCACCAACCGCTCATCAATTCTGGGACACTGTAAGACATGATTTCCAACCAGAGAATGAATGTCGAGGAAGACGCAGAGCATATTAGCTGCATATTTTGTCACACGCGTTCGCATAATCGATCATATTCTTATTACCAAACAAGCGGTTCGTGATACACAAAAACTCTGCAAAGGCTCGTGCAGTTACGTAAAACTACTTTATTCAGACGGAGTGAGTGAGACCGCGAAGCGGTCGAAACGAACGTAGTCTTACGATGGGCCAAAATCCGTCTTCATTCTTGCTTGCTGCTTGATTGATTGATTGATTGAATGCGTTGGGTTTCAAGGAATAAACTTCTCGTCACTGCAACTGATTATTAAAAAGTAATACACTGGGAAACTTGGTCGTTAAAATAACACATGGTATAGGCTACGTCTTTGAAAATATTTTAAACACAACTGAAGAAACTCTCACCATCCAAAGATAAACAAAACTGAATATCGGTTGCAGGATAATCACGTGCTTTGATTCGAATTCACCTCCGCAGGTGATAATCAGAAATAAAAATAACTAAATGCCACAGAAAGGTGCAGGTAAGTGTTGTTTTACTATTGCAACAAGCAACATACACATACATATATATATACAAATACATACCTATGTATATGCAGGTATTATTAACTAATTATGCAAATTGTATAGTAAGCTATAATTGTATATATGTTGCACTAGCACATACATACAGCTATTTTGTAATGAAAAATTGTTTAATTGTTTATTTATCATGTTGAATACATTGTAAGTTATTTATTTGTCGCATGCATTGTAAGATTAGTACTTCATATTTCTGCAACTTGAAGATGATAAAAGTATAATTCACATTACATTATGCTCAGTCATGAATTAAATATTTGTATTACACAATACAATCGTTACTAAACGTAAGATTGCAGGAAGTGTTTTTTGGTGACTTGCTTCATTATATTTTTTGAGGAAGGAACATCATATATTAAAGGGAACATAGGGGGTCATTATATAATTCAATAGGCGGGGTCCCTGCCATTCCACAGTTTGTGTTCTATAAAGTTTATATGAGAAAGGTTCAGTTGTATGTTGAATAATTCTGGTATTGGTTACTCGTTGCTGCTTTATACTGAAAAGTATATCCAATCTGGTTGTCAATGTTCCTTTAATATTTTTGTGGATAAAAATAAGTGTTTGTTGCTTGGCTATATCATTAACCTTCAGTAGCTTGAGTCTTTGAATAGTGGAGCAGCGTGATCAAGTCTATTACTACTAGTTATAATTCTTACAGCTTTCTTCTTATAGTTTTATGCATGAGTGGCATTAATGATTCAGTTTATGAACGAGCCGAAGGCGAGTTCATAAAAACTGAATCTTTAATGCACGAGTGCATAAAACGATTTAGATGCATGGCCGTTCGTCGCGAATAACAACTTTTTCGAGTACAGATTTCAAAAGTACCAGATACATATTCTTAAGGAGGCTCAATGCATAAGGTGGTTCATTGACCTAAGGCTCATCAGGTGTATTATTCACTCCCGGGAGTGCATTAACACTCCAGTTAATACACGACTAAAATTAAGCACGTTGGTCAATGGGAAATAGTTTAACTCGGCCACAGCACTAAATATAGTTTTATGCATGAGTGCATTAACCGATTCAGTTTATGAACGAGGCCGAAGTGCGAGTCATAAACTGAAATCTGTAATGCCACGAGTGCATAAAAACGGATTTTACGTGCATGCCGAAGACTGATTGGTTAGAGCACAAGTACATATTATTCAAGAGTTCAATGCAGGGTCAGTTGCCTGAAGCTTAGCAGTGTAATTATCACTTTTTGGGAGTGTATTAACACTCCAGTTAAATACACGCTACCAGTTAAGCACACGGTCAATGAAAACAGTCTTTGGCCCATGCACTAAGTAAAAATTTATATCTTTGCTTATATATGTGCGGAAAAAACAATTCCCCCAGGACAATGCAACAGTAATTGATGTACGGTTTTTAAAACAAGACAATTGTAAAGCAAAAGTAATGGTTTCCGCCCAAGTACGAACTTAGAGCGGTAAATTATCCCTATGTTTCGGCTAATGATGCTTGTAAGGTGATTTATATGATGGCGCCAAGAGAGTTTGTTGTCTATGTATTCCCCAAGATATTTAACTACATCAACAAATTTGATATTCTTATCATTTATAACAACATCAATATTTGTGATTTTATTTGAATGGCTATATAGTTGACAAAAAGTTTTTCCTCAGTATTTAAAGAAAGCATATTTATGTTTAACCACTTACATATTTTTGGGAGCTCTTCATTTATTATTGATTGTAGGTGTGTCGCATTGTTGCTTTCAAAGAAAAGAGCAGTGTCGTCCGCATAGAGTAGGCAAGTAGCATTATTGAAAGTGTTTGGAAGGTGTTTAATTGAGTTTAGTGCTTGTGCGAGAACATGTCAAAATTAACAAACGAAATACCATGACCTTTTCCTCGAAGATATGAAAAATCGAAAAGTTATCAA
>VOPJ01001387.1:0-27567 GCA_014673585.1 Semibalanus balanoides
TGTAGTGTACTCGTTTTTATCGTATTGTATGTGATCTGTAAATGACATGAAACCAGAATAGCCACCTCATGGATGGTTTTTAATACACTGATTGATTGATAAATACAAGGTCTCGCCAGGAAACCGGAGCCAAGGAGACTTACTTGTAAGCCTCCTGTTACGGCGAAGGGGACCTGGCTCCATTGGTTTGAATGTCTAAATGTTTATATGTGATGCATGTATGTTTTTTGAATAAATATGTCTTATATTTGCTTAAAACGAAAAACTTAAAGTAACATTGGCCCTTCTCCCTTAATTTGCTCCGGATGAAAATAAACCGGTTAAAGTACTAAGTAGTTTTCTCTGCCTGGCCAAAATTGCCAGAAGTAATTCCCCCTCGGAAAATGGATTTGGGCCGTTCCGAGAACAAAAAAAAAACTGTCAACAGGGTCTGTGGTGCCGAGGGTCAGTGCCACGCGGCCGGCTGCGGCCCGCCGTGCGTGGCCCACCATCATGTTCTGAGCAGTTTTACGACGTAGTATGCACCGCCAGCCGACCAATTACTGCGTGTCTGACCTTGCAGAGGCAGTAACCCGGCTGGTGATAGCCCATGAGCGCTACTCTGCCTCTTCGTGAGCGGTTCGGTTGTCATGGGTGGCAGTCCTGCTCACCCATTCGCTGGCCTCACCCGCTGGATTTGTGGTAAGACGCTTGCCAATTTAGCAACACATGTTTGGGTGGTCCGTGCTTGAGGTGCTGTCTGCTGACCCCGTGACCACAAGCGGATGATGTCTTCAGCCAGTCTGCAGGCTTTATAGTCTCAGAGTCCTTCCAGAGTCACTGGAATGTGTGTATGTCGCGACATGTGTCCCTCGATCTTACCAAAGCTTGCGTAACGCCGCTTCGGATCGAAGGCCATCACCGCCTCCCACACAGCTCCAGGTAAACGCCTAATAAAAAACATTATTGATGCAACCATCGGTCGGCAAATCCGCTGAGGCAGAAAATAGGTGGCATGCCTAGATTAAGCTGTGTCTGACCAATGCATCACTCTCACCAGTAAGCACCAGTGAATAATATGGATAGAAGATCACCCAAGACATATCGGATATCATTTCGCCTAACACCCATCCCATCTTCAACTGCTAACGGGCTGAGAAAGCTATTCTCCGATCGACTCGCTCACGAAACGAGCAGATCCCATGCATCTGCAGCTTAAACGAGCAGCACCCCTAACACCCGTTAAGAAAGATTGTCAGCTGTTTCACAATCAGCCGCCGGCCGGCTATATACGAGCAGAGGACGGCCGGCATTCCATACCGCGGCATCGGCATGCCCGCTGCAGCTGGGAGAGACGCCGGATACCGCTGCAGCCTCTCCCTTGGGAGAGCGGGCTGGCGGGCTGGCGGGCCGGCAGCCGTCGCCAGCCCCCTGGTGGCTACCGGTGCAGGTCACGTGGCTTCTCAACTGACCCGCGCTGGGCCAGCGAAGGTCATGTCTGTGCGGCGGTGTGAGGTGGGAGGGTCGCCTGGCAACTGACTGTCTCGGCCGCTCGTGAGTCGTGGGTCGCTGTGGCTGACGGCCTGGGGACGGGGTAAGACGGGGGCGGGGGGAACGAGGCCACAGTGCGTCACTGGAGCGGACAGAGTCGTGACAGAGCCGCCCTCCCCATCGCACTATGGGCCAGAATCCCGATCTAGCCCGCCATAACTGATTATTGACCTCATATGACCATTTTTCACCTCCGGTCTTTTGGTAATGGGCACTCTGAGCAAGTATTATGGAATTCCTGGCCTTATCGCTCTTCCAAAACGATTTAACTCCTTCCTTTTTGGTCACCAGAGGCTCTTTGATTCGGCGGGGCGTAGGCCGGCCACGTATTTTCGGTTTGCCACATATTCTGATTGCCAACGACTAGACTTTAGGAGGCACCAAGTCAGTTCAAAAAAATACAAGATATTGCTTTGAAATTTTCAGTTTAGTATTCGTTCCATACTTGGTTTCTCCAAATATCATCCGTGTTTTTTAATGCTTTCTTTTAACCCTCGCCTGTACGGGGGTTCTAAAGCGACCCTTTCCCCTCGAGGGTTTCTTACACCAACTCTTCTACGCATCAAGTGTATCTGCTTGAAATTTGCAGTAGCGAAGTTACCAACAATTATACATATGCTGTTAGATTTGCATTGAAATGGGTTGAGAAGTTTGAAAGATAATGACGTTTTAGTGACGTCAAGTTGGTGGAAAGACGATAAATGTTGCCAAAATCGTTGAAAATAGAGTTGTGTAGCAAATTGCAAACCGAAAACGACACAAGATCGAAAACTTCATTTTCTATAAGCTGGTGATCTTGAATTTTCATTTTTTTTTACCCCCAAAATAAAATAAAATTATACTTTTAGGAAAAATCACTACAAAATCAAAATTTCCAAAAAAGTTTAATAATACGAAATATATGTTAAAGCACTGGGTATGAGAAATACCTAAACCAATCAGAGCAATTTCTTTATTTTTGACTGAGAGATGGCTCCCTAAGTGTAAGAAACTCATAACGTCATTTTGTGAAAATCACCTTTTATGACTTTTTTGACCAGGATACGACACAAATAAAAATATATTTTTAGTACTTCTGATGCAAAACTTGACCTAGTGGTATATGACTTGTAATTTCACATTTATCAATTTGATGACTGTGATGTTTCCGCAACAGCAGCAGAATCGCTATTCTGTGAAGTCGGTCGAGGTTGCAGGTCATCGACTTGACCTGGAAGGTCAACCCGTTAGCTTTAATCCTAAAACATTTTCCAATACACCGTCTTAGCATTGCCTCAACGATGACGGCAACATGCTGGTTCTTACCCGTGTGCCTCGTATGAGTTGGCCTTGGTTTGGAAGCCCCCACCTTCTCGCCAGCACTGGCAGCGGCTGCGCGCGCGGCGCGGCGGCCAGAAATTGAATACAAATCACCCCCGCTTGCGGTGGCGGGGGCAGGTCTGGGTGCAGGAAAAGTTTGACTTGCCCCAGCAAGCCAAACCATGAGGGTCACTACCATGTCGTTACTTCCCGTGTTCTATCGTGTGTTATTCATCTAGATCGGCTCTATCGAAAAACGCATTACAGTTTTTTGCTGACATTTGTGTTGTGTCAACACAAATTGTCATGTAAAATCAGGAAAAAAACCCTTACTTTTAAGTTTTTAAATTTGATTTCACAGTGTGCCAATGTTCCATATTTAAAATAAAAACAATGCACATTTTAAAATATTTTGTTTTAATCTTATTTGTATTACTATCGGTAAACATTACATCGTTTTCGAGAGCAGCGGACTCGCCTGCTGTAAGCTTTCGGTACAAAGTTCCCGTGTTTCTGTTCCGTTATATACCTCCGAATGTGTGATGGCACTAAAAAACTATTATCATATTCTTAGTTCATGGTCAATTCTGAACATTTTCACGTATGTTCCATATCGAAATGGAAGAAATCACTCCGATCGATTATGGCGGGCTAGATCGGGCTTGTGGCCCACAGTGCATCGTCCCGCCGCCTCCCACCGACCCGGCACGCGGGAAAAGCAAGTCACCGTAGTGATGGGTGCATTTGGTTAGGAGGAGCTGGATGTTTTTTACACTCGGGCAGAAGTGAGAATGTCGGTGGCGAGTTCAGTGGATTATGCAATGATTTAGTAGGACCCTTTCGTTGAGGACAATCCGAGAAAAATTAAGACATTGTACATTGGTATTGGTGGACACCATTATTGGCAACAACAAAGCAGAACGATAAATATTACTTTACCATTCAACAGCAGAATTACAAAAGCTTACTATTTAAACAGCTCTGTTCTTAAAAACATTACTGGCTCAGGTGTGGAATGTGTGTTTCCTCTAACTACGCCTTATGCAGTGGCGAATGAAAAGTCAAGTAATCTTAAAATGTTTTTAGGTTATATAAACAAACGCCTACCTATTGTAATGTGATGGTTTGTGAATGTCATGATGGTGTAACCAATGTTTCCAATATTTTTCCTGTCTATTTCACTACGGATATATTTCTGGGATAAGAGTCATTCCTACGAAGGCCTTGTGTGGATCCAAACCAGGCCTGCGGAATCGACAGAATTTTAGCAACTCCGACTCCGATTCTGTAGTGTTCTGTTATTGGCGTCCGTCCGTATGCTACGTTCCGTTGTTGGCGGTCGCTAGGCTGCGTGCGCGGTGACCGGTGCCCGAGGCGAGACCCGGGTCAGCGTCCCGCTGACCCTGGCTGAATACACCAGTCTGGATTCGAGCGAGCTGGCATGTGGCTGTGAGCGGTGGTTACGGAGGAGCTCGGACACTACAGACTCCAACTCCGGCCTGAAAAATCGTATCCGACTCCGGACTCCAATTCCGACTCCGGTCTCTATCCGCTTCTCCAACCGCATGCAGAACGCATAGCAAAATGTCTCTGCATATCCCTAAAATATTTTTTTTTTTTATTCTTAACAGTATGAAGAACAGTGTCACGGCGCCCGAGCACGGCCGAGGCGTGACAGCGCTGCCTGCCGAGCGTCCAGCCCAGTCGCGCTCGCCTGCAGGCGGCGCGGCAGAACTCTCGAAACGGGCACCGAGCGGCGAGCGCAGCCAGCCGCCGCCGGCCCAGCTCGCAGCAGCTGGGCTTCAGCCCTAGCTCGTCTTTGCTGGAGTCGCTGCTGCTCCCGGACCCTGCGCTGTCTTACAGCTGGCCAGTCAGAGCGCCGCCCTCCGCCGACTGGACTCCGGCAACCAAGTCTACCAGTCAGCCCAGGAGTGTGGATTTCCACAAATAATTGGGGTTGCTCAAGGGCAAATGTATATCGTGCATAACGGCATCGTGGGCATAGGAATGAACATAAGGGCATCGTGCCATGTTCCTAAACGACTGGCAAACTCAAATTAGTCCTTTTTCTGATTTGTATAAGGATAGTGCCACCTACAGAGGATTTATAAAAAGCAACTTAAATTAATGGTGGGAAATGGGAATTAACAATCATGTATGCTCTTGCTAAAACTTGCCCAAAATTAATGTATCTGCAAAATATTGTGTATTTATTTTTTACTCCAAAACGTTGGTCTCAGCTTTGCTCAGCATTAAATTCAAGATGGCTGTTCTTATCCTGTTTGGCTGTCAAACTGGCGCAACTGTTACGGGTCCAAGTAGCGCGCCCAAGCCGAAGCCTACGAATTCGCCGAGACTTGACCTTGAAATGTCTATTTGTGTTATAAACAGACTTGTGCCTGGATCCCGAAGTGGGATCTGGGATTCCAGTAGATCCCTTGGAATAAAATGCACCAAGATCTTGGATCCTAGTGGATTAATTTGCGTAAAATGCATGAAGATCTGGGATCCTCCTAGATCCCTTGGCGTAAAGTGATTCAGGATCTGGGATCTCCTATTGGATCTCCGATTTAAACAAGCTTCAGATGTTGAAACACAAGATGTAGGAAGTGACATCAATATTTGTGGTATCTATTTTGCGCATGTTGTATGTTCTATGTATGTAGATAACTAGTTTTCCTAAATTAAACATAGATATTGTAGAAAATTAATTTTATCAAATGATCAAATTAGCAAGAAGGAAGACACCTGCCAGCGTGCCTGAATCCCGAAGCTGGATCTGGGATCCCATTGGATCTCACGGCATAAAATATATCGGATCTAGGATCTTTGTGGATCCTTCGGGATTTATTATGTACTTGGAGCTGGTGTCCCATGTGGAATGTGGATCCCGGGACAGAGGACACAAATATTCGGATCTCATCTGAATCCCGGATCCAGGCACATGTCTGGTTACTAAGGTAACGTCACTTAACTTTTGCGGCCAAAGTCTAGCCATAGCCATTCTTGCTGTTGTACTATGAACAGAAGCTAAGGTGGTTGATAATATAATTAACTGCATACGCATTTTAATTTTAAAGTTCACTGACGGAATAATGATGTGAAATTTGCAATATTGAAAATAAAATTATAGTCCGCAAATAAGTGATTAAAAATAGTGAGGAGGCGACTCCAACCATTGAAGGTGCAAATGTATTTTTGCATCTAATGGGGGGGGGTTCGGGAACCAGATTTTGCAAGTAAAATCGGACTCGCTTATCTACCGATACGCACAAAAATAAAAATACTTCAGATTGGCCCGCGAGGTGGCACTATCCCTTGAAGAAAATCTTAACTTTTACGAAACAAAAGATGCTTTTTAAATAGACATGTGCCTGGATCCCTGCATCCAGCTGAGAACCAAATATCTGTGTCCTGTGTCTCGGGATCCACATTAGACACCAGATCCAGGTACACAATAAGCCGAAGGAGCCACAAAGATCCTATATCCAGATATATTTTATACTGTTGGATCTACAATTTACGCCGAAGGATCCTAGACTTTATGCATTTTACGCAGAGGGATACACTGAGATCCAAGATCTTCATGCATTTTATACCGAGGGAATCACTGGGATCCCAGATCTAACTTCGGGATCCAGGCACAAGTCTGGTTTTAAGCATAGTTAACTGCACAAGCGATCTAGTTCCCTTGTGGTTGTGCCGCAGCCGCAGGCCACAGTGTCTGAGCACTTCTAAACTCACAGGACGTAATCAAGCCATAGATATCTACAGCCTTGCTAGCTTCGATTTTTTTGTATATCGTTGACCTAAGGTCAGGTCAGCTTCGTGGCCCTCTCATTATAAGTCAACGAAAAAATAAACAAATGCTGTCGCATAAAAATATAAACATTAGATCAGAATTTGTATTTCAAGATTATCCTATTATAGCTCTTTCTTGATGACCCAAGTACAATTATTGCTCAGTGATCCCTACGAGGTCGAGTAAGGTCAGCTGAGGTGACCAGCACTGCTTTGCCAATAGCTCTTGATAGCATAAAATGAAGATAAGAACTTGAAACCGACACAACTCTGTAATGTTAATCGAGTGAAAAGTGAAAATCGAGTGAAAATCGAGTTTACAACTCTGTAATGTGTAATTGTATGTCTCGTCAAGACGCATCCAACATTGCGCAGCACGACATACACTAAAAGACCTTAAATTACCTTGAACTGAGATCGAATTTTGAAATTGAGTTATAAGTCAAAGGTAACCTGGTCCTCATGGTATGATGCGTATCTCCTTGACGAAATAAACGCGACGACGTTAAAATGGTCGCCGTATGACTATAAGAGTCAGTGCGTCCAAAAACCGATCATCTTCAGATGACGTTATAATTAATAGCTCTATCTTCATCAGGCGAAAATCTGCCACTATATGAGTAAACTAAAATGTTTTATTTTACACTCACTTTCTTTCGAAATGGAAGTAAAGTTCAAGGGAGTGTGCCTACTCTTTTGAAATGTCAGATACATTTTTATTACGGTAAAAGCTTTGATTATTGGTTACGATAAAATTCACGTCTGGAGCCCCTTTAGTTGAATTTGTACTTATATTCTGTTTTGCATTTGTTTTGTTCAAAAACTCATAAACATCGTCCACTATTAAACAGAGTAGCGAAGATTTACCTATAATTGCGCACAAAACGATAAACAAACCTTTATGACAATGCATTAGTTGTTACAGTGATCAGAAATCTGTTCGGCAGCTTGTATTCAGTGCTCACAGTTGTTTCTATTGCCAAGCTAATAAATATATGCTAGCGTTTAATCTAGAGCCAATGCTGCTATTAGCGTAAAGCTCTCTGGCGAACTATCGATAATTAATACTTCCAGTATCGGTTGCGAACTTTGGAATAATCTCAAGCACCAATAGTGATTCTGGAAATTGACAGTACATGGCTAAATCCAGAAAATTGTTCTTCAGACTAGTTCAACAACCACATGACCAATGTGAGTAGGCATACTCCCTTTAATATCCCTAAACCAACGACTATTCTAACGACCCAAGTAATCGCCAATTGACAAAACGGGCCAGAGTCGGAGTCGGTAAGATTTTAGCGACTCCGAATGCGAATTTGACCTCGGCCGAAACTGCCCACTCCGATCGACTCGACTCCACAGCCATGATCCTAACCCAAGTCATTTGACCGCGAAATATCCAGTTCATAATATAACTAAATTGCCGAATTTGTTCGAGCTAAAAATGTTTTTAATCAGGATTTGCCCAGCTGCTTTGCATCTTCCGTTCTGTATCTTATTGTTCAACGAACCGCATACTATCTCGTTGTGGAGAGTCAAACCATTCGGACGGCCGGTGAGAATCTCGGACTGTGACATTCCCACGTGCCGGGATGAGCAGGTTTCCAGCCAAACGCTCTACGAGTTCAGCTACGTGAGCAGACAAAAATCCAATATCGTCCGAGCTCCATATCCCTGTGCGAGAATCACACTTGAGTAAGTAAAAGATGGCGAAATGTCAGCTCCGCGGACTGAGCGATATTGCTGCGGTCGGTTACAGCTCTGCTGTTCTTCTTTCTTACCAGCTGCGACTGACTACCCGCGGTCGGCTGCCGATCCTTCACCTCTGGCTAGTGACACGTGAAGCTCGCTGGCACGTGACCTTCGTGACGGTCAGGAGACACTTCGTGACGATCGGCGACATCGCGTGACGTTAAACATATGCAGTATCGTTCTGTGACGGTCGCCGTCGATTTCGCTGCCTGCCAGCTTGCGCTGTCTGCACGGACTTCTGACCATCATCGGCAGTTACTGATCGGTGAAAGAATGGATCAACGTTCTGAAGCAAAGGTAATAAGTATTACATAAGTACATTTTCCCTAAAGCAAAAAGCTTAACGACGCTGTGATTTGAATTTATGAAAACTAACTCACTAAATAACAATTGAAACTTCAAAAATATAAAAGTAACTAAATAGGCCAAAAGCTGACTCCCGCCACTTATTTCATGTCGCATCTCCCGCTACCAGCTTGCCAACTAGTTGTTCAGCAGAACATTTGTTTTGCTCAATATTTAGATGGCATTACTGCGTTTGGGTTACTGACTACGTGAGATTCACGACGCCAGACTGACGTCAAAAGAAACTTTTGCATTGACCATGATCTTTCTAGATATTTTGATTCGGCAGGCGATCTAGGGCAAACAGGCTGGCTTCCCCCCACCCCCCCCCCACCCCCCATCCCATGAAAAATTGGCGCTCCTGCGGCGCAGGCGGCACTAGCACGCGCTCTGGAGATGGGGATCAGACCACCACCCCTTAGGTTTTTCGAGGATAACGAAAAACGGAAGATAAGCTGCCCATGATTATGTGAAAATCCTTGACCTCTAGTCATCTCAGGTCAGTCACAGACCAGGTTCACGTGTTTGAACCCACCTCAAAAACGTTTGCAGGGTGGTACCATCAGCTCAAAGTTTTTGGACCATCGTTTTCAAACTTGCAAGTTTTTATAAGTCATAGGTTACAGGGAACCCGCATTGCCATGGAACACTCTAAAGGTCCGACTTCTTTTTCTCTAGCGTAAGTTGACAGCGAACTAAGAAACAACCATAGATCCATTCAAAACCGCATTACTGAGAGCATTCAAATTAATCTTGCCGCAACTGGCTTCACCTTATTACATTGACTTGCTTTTAAGCCAAAATCCGTTTTTAGCGCTTTTGCGATGTGAAAAAACGGATTTGCTTCAAATGCAGCCAATAGATAAGGTGACCATGCGTCAGCATATCAATTGAACTCCCAGTAATGCCGGTTTTAAATGCAATATATGGTCGTTTTCTTAATTCAAAATGCACTAGCAGGAGATGAAGAAAGCCCTGAGACTGTAGTGGAAACCATAGCAATGCGGGTCCCTGTACCTAAATTTTGTTTATTTGGATTCTGAATATCGGGACCCGTCGGTCGGGTAAATTCTGGACGTCATTATAAGTCCAATGGGGAAATATCAAATGCATCTTTTCCAGAACGCAATGATAGCAGTCTAATCCTTCTGGATCATGTTGTTCAATGCAATTATTTGATGATCATGTGCAATTTCCGTCAGTACCCCTCGCAGCGTTCAGCCGAAGGTCGTCTGAGGTCACCAACACTTTTTGTCAAAACTCATCGACCCGAATGAGGTAGATAAGTGAAAATTGCGTACCAATGTGTTTTCTCGTCGAGTTGCATGAGGACAATTGCCTCGAGTTGACCTAACCTTGGTCAAACCAGAATATGATTTGAAAGCGCCTTGATGAGCAAAACATGATGGCATCAAACGTATGTTTATATATGTATTAGGCAAAAAGTGATTTGAAAAGGCTTGCAATAAAAATAGTTGTAATCTTTGATACCTCTGACCTAAAACTATTGACCTGAAGCCTCAAATTGAGGACACGTTGGCGATGCAATTCTCAATAAGCTTTCGTTGTTTTTCTGATGTCCACTAAGCTGTCATAGTTCCCAAGAAGATTTGGGGTATCTGCGCAAGTCCTAAATCTGAAAAATATTACTTTGATGACCTTGTGACCTCAATATGACCTTAATTCAGCCTGACCTAATAAATACCGATATACTTTAGATAGAGCTTCTCTTGCAGCTATCTAAAACACCGTTTTCATGCTCTCGCTATGTCGCACGTGGCTTTTGAAGATCTTAGGGTGCAATTAACAGGCGCTTGTTAGTTATTGCGCCGATGCCGAAGCGCAAGCTGGGCGCGCACGCGCACCCGGGCAGAAGTGAGATATTTTTGGCGCGACAACGTGCAATTTGTATTAGGCACATACCTTGCCGCCATTCATGACCGATGGCGCCCCGCCATGGGCCAAAAAATGGCCCCTCGGGCCTGTTTCTCCCAATCGCAATGAATATTCCTGGATCCGCCCCTGGATTTATGTCGAACAATCAAACATTTTATTCATTATGAAGAGGACCAAACAAGAGTTATATAATAAAATAAAAAACGTCTTATGCCGAGTTAACACCGATATAGTTATGCAGCTAAACGTATCCATTATCTCATAAACGTGAGAACTTGCATACACCTTACACATGCCGAGTCCAAAGGTAGACACATTAATTAGCACGGTACCCTATGACATATATCATGCAGTTTTCTAATAGAGCAATAAGCTATTCATACAAGACATTCATATTTTTGAAATGAGCTGTGTGCTTAGCTAACGACAGTACAGTTATTTTATTGAGCAATGCATTGTCACCGAATCTGCCAGCTATCAAACGAATTTTGGGTCTTGTTTCTGTAGTTAAGCTTTCATCCTTTTAGTGAATGAGCGGCCAAGTTTGTTCGAGTTCTCAATCACATATACAAAATATTCAATCCACTTTGAAAAAATTCGCGCGAGAAGAAATGCAACTGCAAACGATACTGAAAACAGGAACACATTCTATATTACTCATCAGTTAACAGTCAGAAATTAAAAAAAGATATGTTGCACACATGTCGCACCAGATAGGGTGGGGGCCCTACGGATTAGCAGATCTTAAACATTAGCCCTACTATTGGAGTGACGGGGGCCAAACACTGGCTCCTGCCACCACCTACTAAACAATGTGTGGTGACCGCCCTGTTGCACATAATATATGCTATGTTTATCTCTCTATCCTATATATTCGAATAACTCAATGAAGCTGAACTTCGAAGCCCAGCGCTTGCAACAGAAGTTGCCGTATTTTACGCAGGCGGGTGTGATTCAGTCCTTTACACACCGCATACGCATATAAGCTCATTGATTTTTTTTACACAACACATCCGGTAACCAAAAAAGCACAACATAAGAAGTAAATCCATTATTACAACCATGCTGCGTAAACTATCCGCAAGATTATTAAGAGATACGTAACTACATGCCACAAACCCCGGAGCAAGAAGATAATATATTGATACCCTCATGAAAGAAGTAGAATTACTCCACAATACTCCACTCACTGAAATACCGTTTCGTTATAAAAACCACAACCGTTCATCACGCAAGGTCATCGCTCCACCGCATATGCAGACGTTACATAATATAGTACGCGGGTGATGTGGTCTCAGATACCTTGGCTTTTGAGAAACGTTTGAAAATGAGCAGAGTTGATTGTATCCGTGGCTTCATGCTCTTATTGCTCATGCCATGCTGCGCTGTGATAGCTACCGATATTCGAAAACCATCCTGGGGTGTCTTGTGTTTGCAGCAATGTCGAGCATAATATTGGGCATTGAGACTTTCTGCAAATGTAATCATAATATTTGTTTGTTAGGTTAAGATGGGTTCCGTAATCAGAGCCCATCTCTTACCAGCGCTTGTTGTGTAGGCATGTGCCACACGATCGCGTCTCCCCTGCACTAACAGAATTTAGAGTGAAAGCTTTGCATGTCGGAAAGCCTCGACACGGTCCTTCCCGTTCACTGTTCTTAGCTGGCCGCAGCCTCTGTCACAGACTGCAGGCTATCCCAGTCAACCTCTGTCACAGACTGCACAGAACTGGCAGGCCTATCCCAGTCACCTCTGTCACCAGACTGCAGGCTATCCCAGTCAACCTCTGTCACAGACTGCAGCTATCCCAAGTCAACGCTCTGTACAACTGCAGGCTATCCGCAGTCACCAGACTGCAGGTATCCCAGTCAACCTCCTGTCACAGACTGCAGGTTATCCCCAGTCAACCTCTGTCCACAGACTGGCAGGCTATCCCCAGTCAACCTCTTGTCACAGACTGCAAGGCTATCCAGTCCCCTATGTCACAGACTCAGGCTATCCAGTCAACCCTGTCACAGACTGCAGGCTATCCCAGTCAACCTCTTGTCACATGACTGCAGGCCTATCTCAAGTCAACCTCTGTCACAGACTGCAGGCTATCCGTCAGCCCTCTGTCACAGACTGGCAGGCTATCCCAGTCCACTTCTGTCACACTGCAGGTATCCCAGTCAACCTCTGTCACAGACTGCAGGCTATCACCAGTCAACCTCTGTCACAGACTGCGCAGGCTATCCAGTCAACCTCTGTCAACAGCTGCAGGCTATCCCCAGTCAATCCTCTGTCACAGACTGCAGCTATACCCAGTCAACCTATGTCACAGACTGCAGGCTATCTCAGTCAACCTCTGTACAGACTGCAGGCTACCCATCCAAACTCTGTCACAGAGCTGCAGGCTATCCCAGTCAACCTCTGCACAGACCTTCAGACTATCCCAGTCAAACTCTGTCACAGATTGCAGGCTATCCCAGTCAACCTCTGGTCACAGATGCAGGCTATCCCAGTCAACCCTGTCACTGACGGCACCTATCCCAGTCAACGCTCTGTCCACTGACGGCACGCTATCCAGTCAACCGCTGTCACAGACTGCATAGGCTATCCCCAGTCAACCTCTGTCACAGACTGCAGCTACCCAGTCAAGGGAAACATACCGCACGAGGCGAGGCGCGATCCCTTGTCGATTCGGAACATAGCCACATCACCCGCCATAGGCAAAGCGATAGTTGGCTGAATCCCCACTGCGGCGGGGCGGTATGACAGTCGCCGGTGCCGGCCGATACTTGGAGGATTCTGCACCGCTGCGCGCTGGCCTGACCCGCAGTGGCCTCGGGCATCGAGCATGTGCCTATGCGGCGGGGCTGTGGCGGACCGTGGTTGGAAATATTCCCCTACAGTAGACCGAGGCGGGTGTGTCCGCGGAGAGTGAAGTACGAAGCGGCAGGGTGTCAACATAACAGTGCGACTCAGGCGTGCGACTCAAGCGTTACGGATTAATTTGGTTTGTGTGCACATTACAATGGGTGGACGCTCATCTTTGTCCTATCGGGGTTGTGCACCGCACGTTACACGTGCTATGCACTTTTAAATATTATTGAAAGATTAAGTGTTTTTCCATAATCATTGTGTTTTAATTTCCTCGATTAGGACATCTACTCTATACTTTTTTTCATTAGAAAGTATGCGACATGTAAAATTCATATTTTGTATTTACATAAACCTCATGTCATCTACCACCATCTCACATATTAGTGAGTCGTTTACATAGTTGCCACGTAAAAACGTCTGGTGTCAGTGGGCTTCGAACCCACCACGGTAAAAAAAAAAACGAACGACAGAAGCTGACGGTCGTGCGACTACACTAAATCTATGGTCATGCCGAGCGGTCTCCGACGTTAAATCTTCGTTTCTAAGGATATCTGCTCGTTGACAGCTGAGCCAGCGCTGCTCGTTCACTTATCCAGAAGCCTCGACCCATGCAGCCTTGACCACCAAACGACCACCGCACCACTCTTGACCACCGCACCACTCTGCGCTACCCTCCCATCCCCTTCCATTAGCAGTCGGCATCGGCAAGTCGGCGCAAATCATCAGCCAGTATCGCCGTCGACTTCTGGCGTACCCTAGGCTTGACCGTGGATTCGAACCGCGCTGACACCGGGTGCTTTTAATGCTTTTACTTTTTTACAAATGGAAACGTCCATGAATCAATCCAACTGCTGTTTTTACGCGAGAAAACAAAACAAATGCAGCGCAGTGTGCTTTAGCCGCAATGTTAGCACCATGCTGATTGCTGATCCATGGTTCACGCTCTGTCAACACACCCGGGGCGGGATTATGAAAGCTAAGTTAGCGACGAGATCTGCGATGTCACTTGCGATACCTGCGCCAACAGGATATAAGGAAACTATGGGTCAATAAAGGGCCTGTTCCCGTCGTGCCTCTAACTTCCTCATAGATACTCAAACTGCCAGCTCAGAGCTTCCCTCGTTCGGTTAAGCTCAGGTACACTAGACAACGGGTAGAACGATAATGGAAAGTAGCGCCCAAATGAATTAGACAACATACATTTGTTTTGAAAAAATGTTTTTTGTTCTATGATAAATTAGCAGTATTGTATTGTAAATCATTAACTTGCATTTTCCATAGAATAAATCCTTAATTTATTGAATTCACTTCCAGCAAATCTACTGAAGAATAGTCGAAATAGGAAATAGACTTCAGTATCTTTGGTAGCATATGGCCAGCGGTAATCAAAACAACTAAGCACCTCTATCTAGCATTATAGATGACGCTGCAGTAATACAACTTCCATGGCTACCGCACAGTTCGGCATGTGGGCGCTCCGATATTGTTTAAACCCCCAAGCAGATTTCACTCTCTGTGCCCTGAATATGATAAATGGTAAGCAGAAACGTTGTAGCCAAGCCTCATAGCCTATATTGTTGCAGAAGTCGGAATCGAATAATGTTCCATAGGTTTACGAGCCAGAATCGTCTAAAAATCGTCGCTTTCAACATGGGGACCTATGGCTAGTAGTTGGTTAGCGCCAAACGCCCGAGTGCTTGCCCAACCGTTACCGGTGGGGGCTGGGTAAGTTCTGTGTTATTAATACGACTGCAGCGAGTTTGAGCAGCTTTTGAGGAAGTTAAAAGGAGGTTAGAGTGCGACGGGAACAGGCCCAAAGTAACGAAAAGCAGCCAGTGGTCGGGCCAGGACGGAGCGGTGCAGATTCCGCCAAGTGTCGGCCCGGCACCAGGCCGACCTAATCAAACCGGTACTTGGTGCATTGGTGCGGGATTCAGCAGCTATCGTTTTACTTTTGCCTGCTTTGGAGCCCAGAGCCAAGAAGATACTTATGAACCGACTGACTTACAAAAATGGGAAGACACTGGCATGGGAGCTAAGAGGAGCGACAGGACCAGGTTGCTCAGTGGGAGAGGACCAGGCTCAGTGGACCAGGCCCCCCCTGTTGCTCAGTGGGAGAGCGCTGGACTTCTGATCTATCCGGCGGGCAGCCTGAAGTTTCGAGTCGCTTCGCGCTCGCTATTTGCACCTGACTGGAATGCCTGCGGCTAGTGGCAGTTGGTCGCACTGAAGTCAGGTGACGTCAGTGAGCGGGCCGGACCTGGTCACTTACAGGTAATGTCGGGCCCCCCCCCCCCCAACTTGAACATACTTCCTGCGTCCCTGTAGGGTGGTGGGTCAGGGCCTGCGCAACAAGCTCTGCTTAGCACGGGTCCTGACCTCGGAAATTCATCCATACAAAACGTTCGAACTAAATTTATATAAAAAAACAGACCCGGAACAACCCGAACCCAACCGGCGTGAGCCAAACCGACCAGAATCCGGACACGGACCCGTATCCGAACCCGAACCTAGACCCTGACCGGGACCAAACCGAACCAAACCGAAGCGGACCAGACCACTGGACCGCGGCCCGGCGGGAGGTCGGCACGGGCCGGGTCAACTGGCAATGACTCAGCCGAGGCGGTGAACCGCGACAGGCCCGTTCCGTTCCCAGGTCTCAGCCGCCGTTCTCAGGTTCAGCTGAGTCGCCACTGCGGGGGAGTTGGTCGCGCGGTCCGCTCGGGACGGCCGGTACAGTTAGCAGCACCGCAGGGCTGTCTATCGCGCCACCGCAGGGCTGTCTATCGCGCCGCCGCATAGTTGTCATGCCTCATTACGTCATGCCAAGCGTCATCACCCGATCCCGACCAATCCTATGTTTTAGTCAGCCGCAGTCAATGACCTTCGTGATTTCGTCATCTGTCAGCTGTCAGTCATTGACTTATGACGTCACACATGTGATGCTGACTTGTCCGAATGATTACACCGGAACTGACTTGCCCAGAGATATATCAAGTCACATGCCTGACTGATTCGTAATGATGCGGCTAAGTCTGCGGATGTTGCCTTGAAAGATATGCTTGCGCTGTGTAGCAGCCTTCACGGCTAAGGTATGTTGCTTTTCAGGTTGCAGGATGTTGAACTAGTTTGATTATTTCCGTGGGCCTGTATGGTGGCCTCTCAGAGTGTTTATAATGTGTCCAAGAATAGCATCGACTGTAAATACCTTTGCCATGTTTATGGGCGAAGGTGGTGTCCGTTACGATGTTCTGGGGGCGTGACGCACAACTGCCTGACGATTTGGGTAGCTTTGACACTACCAATGTCAGCTGATGCATACATATTCTGCGCGGCGCCCGCTGACACCATTTCAATCCTGAGAGCAGCGTGATATAAACCAGGGTCTAAATCGTGTTTCTTAAACGATTGAAGATTGTAGCAATTTCAGCTTGTCAGCCATCTTCTGGGTTCTCAGAACGTCAGTTCCTTTGAGAATATGTTGCCTCAAGCTGACTGCTGAACTCACGTCATTTGAAAACTGGTGTGATAAATATAAACAGTCAACACCGCGATCATTCGGTGTGATAATCATTCGGTGTGATAAAATCAACAGGTGTGTGACACAACCTAGAGTGTCACAAGCTTATTCTAAAATCACCGAATTGAGCGTTTGTGTGCTTTGTGTGTGTACAGCCTGTCACGAAGACGGCACCTTGTAACATATCGTACACAAAACAGAATAAACAATATTCAGATAGACACAGATCTCATATTTATTATGTGCTGCTGTGAACATGTGAATAAAGACGTACGTTTGCCGTATATGTTCTCATTACTTCTTCAGTTCTGGACTGGGCTTAAGTCTATTTTTGCCACGTTTCTCATAACACGCTCATCCATATGTATGTATATCCTTGATGTGCCTCACGCGAAAATAAGTCGCTACTGCTTATTTCGGTACCATATTTTACATGAGCAATAATGCTCAGTGCTGTAACCACAAAGTTTGAGATTTAACCACAAAGCAGGAACCTGTATTTTATTATTCCGTATTAAAACGACTTTCCGCCGTTCGCCCATGTTAAGAAGTGTGATTAAATTATGGTATTATGGACGACTCCTGCAATAAGGTAATCCGCCTCGGAATTTGCACGTGGTTTCAGTTTGTTCAGCAAGAAGGTTGGTGTGATATAATACCAGACGAGGCCGGGAAAATAAATATTTGGGACCGAGGTCCGAGCTGAATATTCCGCCAGAGACCGAAGGTCAAGGGCGGAAATTCAAGCAAGGACCGAGGTCTCAACGAATTATTCTGACCCAAATGTGGTATGAAATTTACCATATGCCGCTGAGATGAAGCAAATGAATCCATATTTTCCACCATACTTGGGTTTCAACCTCAGCGACGAGGTTGAGTAAAGTCAATCAGATTATTCATACAGTCACCCTTTTCTAATTCATACGCTCTTTTCATGGTTTTCTAACTCTAATTCATACAGTTACTTTTCACTCTGTATACAATTTGCACGATATTTGGGAAAACATTTCGGCCCGGGGCAGAAATGTTTTCACACATCAAATAACATTGAGCTGAAATGTTATACCGCCCTCACGTGCTAACGTTAAAGGGATATCTCGGCATATGGTAATAAATTTTACCATGCGCCGAGCAATGTAAAAAGCATTAGAGCGTGGAGTGTGGTATTTTCCGCATTGTGCACTGGCATACCGCACTGGTGACACATGGTAAAAGACTTACCAAACTCTGCTCTGTATGAGATAGTTGTGATCTGCAGCGTTTTTCAAAACTATACTGCACCCGCTGCGCTCGTGCAGTAATTTCTAAAAACACATCAATCACAAATATTTTTGAGGTGATCGTTTGATCGGGTGATCGTTCAGTAATGCTTAACCATATGCCGCTCAGGAGAATTTTGTTCACTCTTTATACTATTTCCACGATATTTGGGAAAACATTTCGGCCCAGGGCAAAAATATTTTCCCAGATCAAATAGCATTGAGTTTAAATGAAGCTGAAATGAAATGAAGCTAAAGAATGAACTGCTAACGTTTAAGGGATATCTCGGCATAAGGTAAAACAGAAATTAATCCCGGTCAATATTGTTATATCAGATTTTTAATCCGTTTCTTCTTAACCTTAAATAAACTTCTTCCTGAAAACGGACAACACTTAGTTTGCACGATCTTATAAAACAAAAGTTTATCTGTATATTACACTTTGCTCTTTTTCCAGCCGTGTTTGTCTTTTCTACATCAAGTCCCAATAATTGTGTATTAGTGCATGCAAACATGGGAAAACAGTCTTCGGCCATGGCCGAAGACTGTTTTCCCATTGACCATGTGCTTAACTGTAGCGGTGTATTAACTGGAGTGTTAATACACTCGCGAAAGTGATAAGCACTGCAAAGCCTCAGGTAAATGACCTTGCATTGAACTCTCGAAAAATATGTACTTGTGCTCTAAACAGTCAGTCTTCGGCCATGCACTAAAATGTTTATGCCTCGTGGCATTAGATTCAGTTTATGAACTCGCCTTCGGCTCGTTCATAAACTGGATCATTAATGCCACTCATGCATAAAACTATAATAACAGATGACTATGCCAAGTCATGAATGGCGCGAGCATAGTGAAACTGATTTTGTTTTAGTCTCTCAAGAGCTAGCTGAAAGGGTAGCTTAGCTGGCTGACAAGATAAACTACCGAGTAGGCACTGACAACATACCGCCGTGATTTTATTTGGAGTTAGAAGGATTTGGAATCCCTTCATTTCTGCTGAGATCCTATCCGACTGCCCAATGATGAAGCCAGGGTCGGCTCATTATTGACGGCCTTTGCGGCTTGCGGGAGTGCGAGGGGAATGAGCACTGAGCAGTGGGGAATCGCGTGGCGAGGTGGTTGCGTTATGTACTGTAGTGCATTACGGGTACATCGCAGCTGGTAAGAAATAAGGAGCAATATCAATAGAATATAAACCCGGAGATCGCAATAACTGTACACATCGTGAAAAATGAGCAAAGCATGATAGTACAACAGTCATATCGTAAAATATTTTAGGTGCTTAGATATTAACGACGCGCTATATTAGCTGTGGAGCTCTATCTACGCAAAAAATGTTTGATGAGTAGCTGTGCGTTGTTTATAGGTAACTATAATTTGCGCCAAGTGTAAAACACATGTGCATTCAAAGCGACATGTGAGCCAGGTGACCTGTTTTTAGGTAAGCACGGAATACATGTGTGTGGTCGATATGATTGGTGCAGTCAACGTACCCGTCCTTAGCTTTTACGACAGCCAGGCGTCCACCCTCGCCAGTTTGCCGCTCGCACCGGCCCAGTTTTCACTCAGCTATGCTTGTGCTACGCGGGACCCATCGGCTAAAACACTAAAACATATTTTAACAGAAAACCTAAGCACAAGAAACCCTTGCAATGAATATGACCTTAACCCACGCTGTGCCGGAGCTCGGTGCCACCTTCGCCATGCCGGGAGAGGGAGGGGATAGCGTTTCGACTCCCCCTCTTCGAACTCGGCTCATCTGGGATAAATAAAAAAACGTTAAAAAGCTAATCAATGATCATTTACAAACTAGTAACGACATGTTTTTGGGCTCAGCTCAATACTGAGGTCACCTGAGGTCATCAAGGGTCAGATTTCCCAGTTGTATAACTTCGCTTCAGAAACCCTAAAATATCGCATGAACTATAATAGCTAGGAGCAAGCAGAAAAACAATAGAAATTTATTGATAAAAATAAAATCGCACCCAATATCTTCAAACTCTAGCTCAGGTCAATAGTTTAGGTTTCTGAGGTCATCAAATGTCAAAATGTAGTTTTGGGCAAAACCATTTTTCGCAAATAAGTTTGTACGTAATAAAGAAAAGGCAATAATCTTGAAGCCATCGTGTCTGTCTCGTTAAAGGGAATATAGCACCTTTAACATTAGTTTTTAACTGAGATGCCAGATTTGTTGGAATGTCTGAGAACTCTATCTGAAATTTGGGTCTTCAAAGAACCTAGTTGCTGAGTTTGAACGAAAACGTTGGGCGTATTTGGGAGCATCTTGGGCATATTACAATTAGTGGAGTTTTCGACTGTCATAAGTAGTTACTCCACACTGTTCCGTATGAGTGCCACGTCCTACGGCGCGAGCGAGGGGGTCGACCGCCAGTCGGTTTCAAGTACCGGTGACGGGGAATATCATGGGCTGGGTACAACCATGGGTGCCCTTAATTCTTCAAATTCTGGTTGGGTTGAATTTTTTTGTTTTCATGGGTACTGGGTGGGCATGGTTATGGAATTTTGGATAATGTGCTAATAGTTTTTTTACTCTTGACAACCGATGTTTAACAGGTGTATTTTTTTATTTGTATATGGAACTTAAATGAGATTTGCAAAGGTAATGGTTGCGAATTTTGTTGAAACTATATCTGCCTTTATTGGATGGCCCATATGGCATAGGTGTATCAATTTATGAATTTGATGGGTTTGCTCTGGGTCTGGGTTGATGTTCTTGTGGGTTTCGGCTGGGTGGGTTGGTTTGGGCACCTGTAGTTCTGGGTCAACCATCGTGCGGTGCCGGCACAGCAGCTGTAGCTCTTGTGAGTCAAACTGCTTTGGGTGACGCCAATGATTTTTTGTTTGTTTCGTTATCCGGTATAATTGTTTTGATGAAAATGGAATGTACTAGAGTCCGAGTGAATGTAATTACTTGTACATTCTTTGTGAAAATGGTGTAGCGTCCCCTTACACCACTTATTAGGTTTATCCTGGACCATGCGTCGTTACTATGCTTTGGCATATCTGTATGCAGGGGATTGCAGGGGAAAAAGATTACTAACACGGGTGGTGGTTGCAAGAAAAAAGCAGGGAGTGGTGTGAGGAAATCAATTGCAGTCTAATAATGTTTGAGAGTTGTTGTTTTAACGTAAGGGTCAATGGAAGGGGTAGGCACCGCTCTTATTAGGTGGGAGGAATAAAAAAAAAAATGTGTGAGCTAATGTTAAGCTATTACTATTTTCCATTACAACAAATGTCTGATTTTTTTTCCGCAAAATGAACTGCAGAGTATCAGGGCATTCTTCTCCATCATTCTACATAATTTTCCCAAGGTGCTATATTCCCTTTAAGGCAGTTCAAATTTTGTCCTGGCCTGGCCAGGTTAGGTTAACTGAAAATGTGTCCTTAGGTCCAGTGGTGACATAAGTACTAAGTAGATCATGTTGCATATTGGGATACGTGCATCGACGATGCAAGCACATTGCAGCCGGTTTCACTCATATATCTGCATAATGTCGAGAGTTATTGATAAACAGGTGCTGGTGACCTCGGATGACCTCGGCTATCTCTGTATGGATCACTGAACAAAAATTGCACCTGGATCATCCGGAATGACCTATGATAACACGATTCATATGGAAATGGACCAATAGCAAGCGTATCCTCGGAATAGGAAACAATTAAATGTTTACTTTTGGCTTATAATGGAGAGGTCACGAAATTGGTCTGACTTTAGGTCACCGATATACAATTTCGAGATTAATAATTATAGGTATATATGGCCTTATGCAATCCTGTAAGTCTGAAACCAATCGGCAAGAAACTGTGACTGTGGTACGGTTGCAAACTTGTTGGAGAGGGGTTACGTGACCTGATCTGGTAACCTGACCTGATGTCAGGAATTTCAAACAATGTGAATAATGAATGTCCAAGCACCTGTGCCAAATAAAAACGTCAGGACCCCGGCGTTTTGTTGCTATCGCTGAAATCTTAAGGTGTGACGTCTAATAGCGCCTCCGCTCCCCCCCCCCCCCTCCCCGGCCAGGCCGCGGGTTATCAATCAATCAAGTGAAAACCGATGATTTCTGTATTAAATTGATAAAATCTACTCAGGATTTGGCCACCAAACAACTGTTTTCCGTTCGGCTAAGTTGCAACGAACTCGACGTTTTTGCCAGGCTCTAAATTATTACCTACCGTACCGAGCTGAGCTATTATATTTATGTATTTCTTTTATAATTTGTAATACGTAATTTTCCATTTACATTTGCATATTCATTCAGAACAAACATAACTTGTTAAGTTAAGAAATACAATAAATTATATACTTAAAGAAGTTGTATAGTCGAGACTTAAGACTAGTCGAGAAATGCACAAAATAGAACTAAAATATATTTTTCCGCCCAGTCCGACTGATCTGCATGGTGCAAAGGCGTGACCTACAAAGACCTACAAAGGCGTGACCTGACAAAGGCGTACAAGGCCCGGTGTACTTTTTATCAAACAAAGGTGAATTTGCTGACATTTTTTACCTGAAAAAGTGACACTTATTGAACCAATATATAGCATACAGTGGCTTCTGGCAGGTAAATATTAAATCACATGTATTGCTATATATTCAAAAAATATAATTTCTGCGCCACCAAAAAAAAATTGTGTTATATTGATCAGCCCAGGTGCAACCCCAATCAAAATGAAGTTCCTACGCCCCTGACTATGTCATGTTCCGTTGATGCTTAGAACACTGGAACAATATGCTTGACATACTGGGATACTACACAGATATCAGTATCAGACGGTCCTGATAGTGAATTGAACATAAGAACTTATCCAGCAAGCAATGTCAATCAATGCAGGAACAGCTGTTCGGTAGAAAAGGCTCCCACCCAGGAAAGATACACATAACTGCGTCCACAATTACCATTATATTTGACTCAGTCGACCAGCTTGTCAACTGAAGGATATTATCGACAGTTCGAGTAATAAAAAAATCAGAGAAAAGACACACATTCCTTGCTAGAATGTTAGTGCAAAGCTCTTCAGTAGGTATAAGTGATAGCGCATTTCTCCAACGGCAGTATGACCTTTGCACACCCTCTGATGGTGGGATGGTGCGCTCCTGGCAAGTGCCATACTGCACACGCCTACTGAGGTCGGGATGGTGCGCCTCTGGCGGCGTGACTGCAACACCCTCTGATGGTGGGATGGTGCGCTCCTGGCGGCCATGACTGCACACCCTCTGATGGTGGGATGGTGCGCTCCTAGGTAGGTAGGGTGCGCTCCTGGCGGCCGTGACTGCGTCATGTGGCTGCACGGTGTCGATTTCGCGCGGCGGAGGTCAGCGACCCGCGGCTCCGTCACTACACAGAGACCACAGAGCTCCGTCACTCGACCGCGGTCGGTCACCTGCCGCCGCGGACCGTTCGTCAGGCGTCTCGACAACGGGGTGAGCTGCGGCGCGGCCGCGTAGGCTCGTCTAACCAGTCAGCTTGTTCGTGGCGGCTTACGTGGTCATTCCAGTACCTGAGGCCCGAACCCCAAGTTCAGAAGTTGCAAGGGGTAGGAGAGGGGCGTCATTTTCTGCAAATGATTGGGGGCCCCAATGCTAACTTTATAGATACTAATTTAATTTTTGTACCATGCAACGCCATAGGCCTAATGTTAAAAACTTGAAATAATGGGTGTCCCCTCCCTCCTACTTGGGGCTGGCCAGCGCCCCAAATATAAAATCGACACCGGTGGTATTATGGGACTGCCAGCTGCCCGTAGTGCAGCACTGCGCCACCTTGCGCCGCTGGCCTGGGTTGGCGACTCACGGTCAGCATGGAATCTGAGCCATCCGACAGGATCGATCCACGCAATGCGCAAGCGCAAAGAGGCCGGCATAGTCGGCGGCTTCACGAGCCGAGCGCAGAGGGAGAGCTGACAATTTATGTAACATCCCGCCATCACGGTATCTTTGTAACGAACTATAACGCAAACATTAAATGAAATTTCACGTAAGTATTTAGATGTGTACATCCCCTAGGTGAGGTCTATCTAGAACAACGCAATCGTGCGCAAACGTTCGCCTACGGTTGCAGGAATTGAAAGTCGGCCGCTCTACTCTCGGCCACGGCCCGCCCGCCACGCCGCCTGCCCGGCGCCGACGGCACGATAGTAAAATATAGTAATATAAATAATGTATTATAGTTTTCGAGCTAATATGTCGCCAGATCGATTTATTCACATGTTTCCTAGATCATGAACTTTGATTGCCGTCGCTACGACTCCTAGAATCCGAATAATATCGTTTTTAGTTCCAAAACATCCCGGCCTCATCGGCTGTCATTACTCAGCACGGCGCGGCATCGTTCGGCTGAGTGCGTTCGCCCGCTGGTGCCATCAGTAGCTGGGTGAACACGGGCGGAGGCGGCGACAGGCGGCAGAGGACGCCGGCCTCGCCGGTCGTAGCGGTCATGAAGTATTGGTTACGGTATGAACCGGTGGCTGGCGGGTGGAAGTGGATAGACTACTATAGATACTGTGATTTTGGTGTTACGTCATACATGAAATGCACTGCGTATGTGCAATTGGGAGATCACTCACGCACACATGTGTCTGTCTATAGGCACCGATGCATCTTCACAGCACATTATTCCTCAAATAATAGGTGAGTGCAGACCTCAGTTGCTCCTCCTAATGACGAGCCCGCCACTGCAAGCTGTTGGTCGTCTTACGTCAGCCGGTATTTATCAGTCGTCGGTCGTCGGTCGTCGGTCGTCGGTCGTCGGTCGTCGGTCGTCAGTCGTCGGTCGTCGGTCGTCGGTCGTCAGTCGTCAGTCGTCGGTCGTCGGTCGTCGGTCGTCGGTCGTCGGTCGTCGGTCGTCGGTCGTCTCGTAAGCTGTCAAATGAGACAGTACCAGTGACAGTTTTTATTATATCGGAAGAAGGCAGAAGCTCATAAACAATTGCGACTCGGCAGGAATCACAACCAATTATATAATGGTTCAAAAACGACAGAATGCTAACAGAGCAAATTTTGCAGCAATCTTTGTGAGGCAACTTTGTGAGCATCTTTGTGAAGCAATCTTGTGAGAATTGAGCAATGAACAAAAATTGAGCAATCTTTTGTGAGAAACAATGTCATAATCGTGTTCAGCAGCAATTACTTCATATTTTGCACCACAAACGGCGTACGTTTGATATTTTTGGAAGGTGGCAGTGCCCTGGAGAGGGGCTAAATCCGCCCACCCCTCCTGTTTTTCGACGATAGCGGAAAAACGGCGGCACGCAGCGCCGCCGTTTTTTGCATACCTGTTCTAAAATGAACTAACCACATTATACCAAGTTCTTGGTCTCGGGTCATCTCAGGTCAGGTCACCAGACGAGGTCACGCCATGACCTCACCTACAAAACGTGTTTGGTCGTTTGTAGACACAGTTTTCGAACGATCGATTTAATATTTTCAGGATGTCATAAGATCATAAATACCTTCCAATTGCTATCTCGGATTTCTGAAATCAGTGACCTTAGGTCAGGTTAATTTTGTGATCACCAATACTGATTTGTCAATCACTCTCAACATAATGAAGATAGAGACGTGAAAATAGTACCAATGTGTTTGTCTCGTCGATACACGTCTTTCAATATGCAACTTGACCTACTTTGGTCACCACTTGACTTTGACCTGAGGTCAAATTTAGAAATTGACCTCACCTGTAAAAATCAATATTATTCAAAGCGCCTTCACGAGACAAACATGATGACGTCAAAATAATTGCTTTATTGCCGCTAGTCAACAAGTTATAAGCAAAACACTTTTCTGCAAAAATACATCCTTTTTACCTTCAATGACCTCTGGAGCCTAAAACACTCACCTGAGCTCAATTTTGAGGACAACCAGGTCATTTAAAAATTGAAATAGCTTTCGATTGCTAAAAAGCGTTTTCTCTTAGCTATCATAGTTTTCGAGATAATTGGGGGTATCTTGAGCAAAATCCAAAATCTGGAAAACATGACCTTTGATGACCTCTACTGACCTTGATATTGACCTGACATAAAAAAGGACCGAAGTACTTTCGATAGACCTTGTCACGGTATATTTAACTGCGTTTTTCGCTTGTCGCTACGTTGCGTGGTTTTTGATATCATAGGGGGGGGCGAGATCCGCCCCCCCTCCAGGGCGTGTTATTCTCAGAGGCCCTCCAGGGCGCGTGTTAAGCCCCAATCATCATTATTATCCAGTAACAATTGTTAACGAGTTCTGGTAGCGAAGGCGTTACAGAAACATCACTGATACTAGCACAGGATGGTAGATATCACTGAACCTCATGTTTTGCGACCGATATATGACGGAGACTCCCGCTCCAACCAATCACGTAAAGCCAAGATAACCTCAACGCGACATTGTGCCGAGGTCGTTCTAAGCCTTGGTTCTAAACGACGTCAGTAACTGTCAGTCAAACATTTGATGACGTCAGTCTGACGCGGCACTGATATCACCAGCTGGAAATGGTCAGTGTCCATTAGCACTCGCTGCGTAACGAGTAGCGGCCACAGGGTCCGTCAGTAGGTCCGCTATTGTGGTCTCGCGGAGAATCTGCAAGCTTCGCCGCCCGAATGCAGGGTCACGTAGGACGGCCACCAGCATGGGCGTTGAAAGCGATGGGACGGGGGGACGTGTCCCCTCCTAGTTGAAAAATCAGAGGGGGACGTCCCCCCTCACAATAAAAAATGTTGAATTGTTGTTTTACTAAATACGTTCCAAAGGATATGAGACTTGACACTCGCATTGGAGGAGGGGCACTTTTGTGCACTCCACATGTTTTTTCGTGAATAGCTCGAAAACGAAGCGGAGCAGGGCGGTGGTTCTTATGCGACATTAAAGCTAACACAATCAGGGACGCAAGAACTATGTTCAAGTTTGAGGGGGCAGGATTTCAGCCAGTCAATCATTTTATGTTGTATTATTCGTGCCATTAACGCGTCCACTACAGGTATTTTGAAACTTAATTTGACTGACATTAACTCGGGTTTCAAACTATCTCAGATTTTTTAATTTTAATTATATAAAAAAATCACATTTCGGAAAGTTTACGTATGTTTTTATTTGCATTTTATTTTCAGAAACTTGCAGATGTTTCACAAACATATTTGTTGTGATAGAAACGTGTCTGATGAATTTAGTATGAAATTGTAAATGGATTCCATTAAAACTGACTGACTTGTGGCCTTTCAAAGACCGAAATCGACTACTTTTCACGGCATTGCCATGCAGCCCATGACAATGCCGCTCATGCATTGACACATGCATTTCCGTGC
>VOPJ01001388.1:0-39337 GCA_014673585.1 Semibalanus balanoides
TTCATGGGGTAGAGTGATAGGGTTTTAGACATTCTGTTTCTATTGTCGATAGTCATCAAGTGGCATAAAATTTGATTTTTTTTAAATTACCTCGTTTCTTACGCGCACCTGCGTTTTTTGTTGTTGTTTTGTATTTGAAGTGTAAGCACACCGCACACCTCGCACACCGCACACACCGCACACACCGCACACACCGCACACACCTCACACACACACGGCTCACACGGCTCACATGGAGCGCACGGAGCACACAGTGCATACACATCCCACACACCGCATACACCGCAACACAAGATACCCTTTCATTCATAAAAGGTTGGGAAAGGCAGGTCTGGTCGAGGCAAGCAGAGTCTTTGCTGGAACAACCGTTGAGTCCTCCCAGCTAAGCAATGGCTTGTTGCTCGTTTGGTCTACCCGGGTTCCAGCGCAGTTTGTCAGGTAGCTTTCGCGCCATGAAAATAAACCTAAAATGTGTGATCTTAAAACCATTATGTTTTCTATAAATGTTCTTATACTATTAACGTTTTTCTACTAACTAATAGTTTATGTACTATTATGTTTGTTGTATATTATATTGCTTGCGAATATAATGAATCAGTAAATTTTCTGAAGAAAGTAACTCTAGTGATTTTCTTCAAATCGAGAATTTTAGATAAGTCATAAAACATCATTCAATGAAAATAGAGATGATATGGCAGTATTCCAAATCCGTGGTCCTATCCAAGCTGCAACTCTTGGACCTCAGGTCAGGTTCGGTCAAATTTTTATTTGTCCTAGCTAGGTCATCCGATATATAAGATTCGATGCGCCGTGACGAGAGAAACACGATGATGAAAAAGCGTTGCTCTAGCTTTTATAAATATTAAGTTATAAGCAAAAAAAACTTTTTCCGTGAAATTAAGCGTTTTGACATTTGCTGACCTCTGGAGACTAAACTATTGTTCCTATCTCAAATCTGAGGACATAGTGCAGAAAGAGCGCGTTTCAAGGGCATTTCAGTACTTTTTACGGAATGCTCCTAGCTTTCTTAGTTACCGAGCTAGCCCGGATTATGTGAAGCAATGCTCAATTTACTCAAAATATTGAAAAATTTGACCTGTGTTGACCTCTGGTGACCTCAATATTGACCTGATAACCATATTTCATCTAGTACTCGTCACGGCCTACCTAACGCCGTTTTCTGCTTCTCGCTACGTTGCGTAGTTTTCGAGAGATCTTGGGGGGGCGGTTATCCGCCGCCCCTCCCCCTTCGGTTCTAAGTTGGCTCAGACCCCCGTCGGTGCGCGGGTTAAACGTAAAAAAGTGAGACACGTCTCCCTCGTTCCCCCTGTAGCGAAGCACCTGAATCTAAGGCTTAAAATGGAAAGTATGACATAAAAAACTGAATATAAATGATGTCCTTTGACCTGACCGTGACCTAATATGTTAACTGATTTGAAAAAAATGCCGCGCGTGCTTTAGATGCGTCTCATTAAGAGCTTTCGAGTGCCGCCTTGCGCGTCTCGCTGTGGTTGTTGGCTCGGAAGATAACGAGGGTGCAAAATCTCCCCCCCCCCAGCGTGGCGCTTTCGCCTGGAAACCCCAGCGGGGTACAGATTATTTCTTTTGTTTATTTGCACAAATCGTCGACGGGATACCCCAATGATGGACGAAGTCAAAAATTAAAACATAGCGAATACGTCTAACGTGTTTCTCTCACCGACCTTTACATATTTTACGTCGAAAAAATTGTCAGAATTTCTCGCTTTAACAGATCGGGCGAAACCAAGTTCATGTGCATATGTCATCATATGTCAGCGTTTTAACCTGCTCATTAACCCGCGCTTGACAGGAGTCTCATCCGAACGCCATTGACCGGGGTGGCAAATAGTGCCCCCTCGTTTATCTCCGACACCGGTGATCGTAGCGAGACGCGCAAGGTGGCGTTCGAAAGCTCTCATCGAGACGCATCTCATGTATGCTCGAAATTTTCGAATCAAGGTCGCATATCTGGTCAAGGTCGGGTCAAAGGTCAAAATCGAGACATTTGAGTTTATGGATCATCCTTTCCATCCAGAGCCTTTGATTGCAACCATGATTCACCCATGCCTCCAAAGAATGACACACAACGTGCATGAGCTTAAAGGATATTTTTGCAAAGGTCAAAGTCAAGATCAGGTCACAAAGGTCACTCTCCGAAAAATATTTTCGAAAGTCATGTGACACATGTTTTATGGGCTGTTTTATACGTATAAATCGATAGTGATAATCAAGGCACCATCTGAGCTCATCTAAATGAAGTTAGCGTCAAGATGAGGTCAAATTCAGGTCAAACGATGTAAAAAATGATAAATCTTAACAAAAAAGACATGTTTTAGACCAGTTTTATATCAGAAATACATAGCTGATATGTATTTGTCACTATCTTAAAAAACGCAATTTCAAAATATTACGTCATTAGTTACCATTCTTAGGCCTTCTTCGTAAAAATGGTGCTTTTCATTTGAAACTTGGCTCTTGTATTGTTGAAACACTTTGCTTTCACATACATATCTAGTTTTTGATGTCTTCGCAACAAAAATCCCAAAAATTTGGGAAAAAAAATGTTTTAGAACATTTATGTCGGTGTGATTTGGTTCCATTCCGGTTTATCTTTTAGTTTATCCTTTTTTACAGCTTTTCAAGGTTTTTGTGATTTTATTGCTAAATTCGAGCATAGTTCGTTGCGCTTGAAAGGCTATCACTAAGTCAAAAATGGTGATATTCTTTTGAAATTGAGTTTATATGCTGCTTGAACACTCTTTCACATATATTCCGGTTTTTGTTGTGCAAAAAATGGGTAAAAATCAACATTTGGGAAATTTTGAGATTGCAGTTTTATACTACATGCAATTTGCTATCTTTCAGTTTTTGGGGTTTTAGTTTATCATAAAATGTAACCACTTTACAGCAGTTTGAAACTTGAGTGATTTTGTCGCTAAATTCAAGAAATGTGACGTTACAAAACGGTGTATACCTATACCCCCCAAATTAAAACATTAAAAAATATGTGTTATTGATGTGCGAGAAGATACTACAAGTTTTAGATCGATATCTTGAATGGTTTGTGAGTTATCGCGAATAAACGACAGGGGAAATATTTGCCCCCCCGGTCAAGCGTGGTTTAATGCTAATGCTGTCTCATTTCGGAATCCATAGTTGTAGGAATAGAGGGGCCCTGGGGGGGGGTGACCTCTTCACTTTTGGACCAGTTTGTTGTGAAAATAGGTGTGACATGACATACTCAATGATAATAACGGTTATGACGTAATCAATGACATAATGTATACAGTCTTTCACAAACTGTCTGCACTGCTTCAGCTCTTGCTGATATTGTATTCAATAGTCGAATCCCTGCCCACGAACACGCGACACCTTGATTACCCTTCCCCGTTCCACCCTCCCAACTCGTCCCACCGCGACTTGCCGCGACGCATTTCAGTCTCTCATTAGCCTTGTGGATCGCTAAATCATTTAACAGCAGTATCATCCTAGTCTGAACAACCAGTCTACGATTATGGACTCCTAATATGGGCAGTTGATAAACTGCTGTCAGCTCACGGTCTACACCCTCTGGCCCGTTACTTTACTCCGAGATAGTATAACGATTAAGTATAGGGCAGTAGGTGACAGTTGACACCACCTATCGTCACCATCACCATAGGTGACTCCATTCTCTAACATCGCCTCCTGTCCTGCCCCGACAGCGTGTCTGCACATGGCCTGCGTCATCCTCAACAAGGACAACAAGCAGTGGTTCGCCGAGCTGCACGTGAACCTGGAGAAGGTGATGGAGATCTCTCGCCACATCCTGGCGCTGTACCAGCTGTGGCGCGGCTACGACGAGAAGAAGGAGGTGCAGGCCCTGCTGCAGAAGATGCCCAGGCCCAAGACGCAGCCGTCCAGGTAGGCCGCCGGCTGGCGTCCGTTCTCGGTACAGGGATCCTCCGTTCTCGGTGCAGGGAGCCCGGGTGAGCGGAGCGGCACTCAGCTGCTGCACTGGAGGCTGGATGGCAGCCCTGTAGCCGATACAGTTGGTCGCCTTTTACGCGGCCTGTTCAAAGCTGATGTCGTTGGCATGTGAACCGGCCTGGCAACAAATCGAAATACCTTGATTTGAACGAAAATGTTCGATGAAATTTTGCATCCCAAAGTCTATGACTCTGAGAATCTGAGACTTATCATACCGCAGTTTTCCGAAATGGTGATGTTTTTGCGCCATCTATCAAACAGCGACATTAATCGCATGTGCCCCTCCCCGCCCCTGTCCTCCTGTAGACCTCCGTCCAGCGCACAGAAGGACCTGAACGGGCAGTGAACGGAGCTGGGTGTGGGCGGCATACCCGGCTGAGGAGCACCAGAGCAGCTATCTCTCACTCGACACACGGCGGCTGGGGGTCGGCGCCGGGCCGCAGCCGGTGCTGGATGGCCAGCGGCGCCCCCTGGCCTCCTGTGATCAGCGACTTTGGCGATTGCGTTCCCCGTGACCTGGTTTCCGATGGCCATTTGATCGGTCGATATGTGTCGTCTTGTGTCAGACATCGGAGGCTGCACTGGCCCGCTGTGTCATCCCTGGAACTTTGGGTTTAATGCACTGGTGTTTTCTGTTGTTACCTCTTCTCTCGTCCGTGTAAGTGAGTTTACCTTCTTCTTCCTAAGGGTCCATGTCCACCTAATCCCGCTGCACTGACCCATATGGAGACCGCATGACGTCACTAACGGCGTCGCCCGACCACTAGCGGAGACGGCGGTGAGACCGGTGACGTCACCCGAGTGATGACGTCACGGAGTGGTCAGCTGACGCGGCGCGGGGTGCCATGTGACCCTCCTCCGCCTGGTGACCGGTTATCTGAGGCCAGCCACTGGACAGTGTGTGTCAGGCGGCCTTGTGCCAGCGCCGGAATCTGCGATGACGCGTGCGTGCGTCATCACGTCATCAGCGTCATCGGAAAGCTGGCCTCGGATCGCAGGCCGACGTTCTGTGTGGCGCGAACGGCGTGCGCACAAAATGCAACATTGTGAGAAAAGATGTGGTGTTTTCGGTTGCTTTAAAGTGGGTCAATTGCGGTCTCCTCTGGACCGGGACCTCTGGCCGGGACCTCTGACCTCTGGCCGTACCTCCCCATTCCGTGTGACTATGTCTATAAAATGATAATCTGAATGACCGACTTCCGTTGTATGAATGCTGTACGGTATTCATTTGTACCACTAAGTGGTCTGTAAGAACCTTGAGCGACTTTGAACCAGTGTAGGTGGCTTTATGCCGTACCGTTTTCTACTGGAGAATACACTCTGTACTGTGATTAATGTATGTCTTTTTCCGGGAGCCGACGCCCTGAATCAGCAGGATCTCTCAGCGTGCTGAATGGGATTGCGGGGGCAGTGACAGTGACAGTGACGAATGGAACACGGAGTGGGTGAATTCAATTCCACTTTGACACTTTGCAGGGTGCGCTGTATTAAATATTGTTCGCTCGTACTCTGTCGGTAATGCAACCTTTGTCCGCCCACCGGCACTAACGAAGTTTGCTCGCACAATGGCCCTGACATTTGCCGTCCAGGACACCTTTTCCGGCACTTCGCCTATATCTATGAGAGATACACCCACACGGTCCATTAGCCCGCACGACGCCACTCGCCGAGTACTCGCAGGCCTACTCAACCACTCAAAGGCCCCACTCTCTAACGTCTGCCGCCAGAGGCGCTGGCATCGCTCTCCCCCGCGGTAAGCGCTGCGTATAGATGTCGCTAGCTGCGCGGTGCGACTAAACCAACACAGGCTGCTCCTACTCCGAGCTCAGTGAGCAGTACTCTGACCGGCCAGAGCAGATCAGTGTCGATATGGGTCCGCCAGCGACAGTCGCACGTCCATCACAGGCGGCGTACTGTCATCAGAGCCGCATGCAAATCAGGGGCGGTCTGCGGCGTCGGTCCGGCCCCGGGTGCCGGGCCGGCGGGCGCCGCCGTCTCCCGGGCACGGCGCGCCGCCGGTCCCGACGTGACGGACCGACACTGACAGGCGGAGCCGACACGAGACGCATCGACGGCGGCGGGGGTGGCGGTCCGGCTGGACCACTCGGACAGACCCGGATCACAGGGCGCCTCCGCTGCTAAGGTTCGAACCGTCATGTCCCGCCCTGTCCCTTCCCGCCCTGTCCCGCCCTGTCCCTTCCCGCCCTGTCCCGCCCTGTCCCTTCCCGCCCTGTCCCTTCCCGCCCTGTCCCGCCCTGTCCCTTCCCGCCATGTCCCTTCCCGCCCTGTCCGCTTCTGTCCGCCCTGTCCGCCTGTCCGCCTGTCCGCCTATCCGCCTGTCCGCCTGTCCGCCTGTCCGCCTGTCCCGCCCTGTCCCTTCCCGCCCTGTCCCGCCCTGTCCCTTCCCGCCATGTCCCTTCCCGCCCTGTCCCTTCCCGCCCTGTCCCTCCCGCATGTCCCCTTCGCCGCATGTCCCTACCTGCCTGTCGCTTCCCGCCCTGTCCCTTCCCGCCCTGTCCCGCCCTGTCCCTTCCGCCCTGTCTCGCCCTGTCCCTTCCCGCCCTGGTCCCGCCCGTCCTCCGCCATGTCTTCCCGCCCTGTCCCTTCCCCGCCCTGTCCCGCCCTGTCCTTCCCGCCCTGTCCCCTTCCCGCCCTGCCCTTCCCCTGTCCCTACCTGCCCTGTCCTTCCCGCCCTGTCCCGCCCTGTCATTCCGCCTGTCCCTTCCCGCCTGTCCTTTCGCCCTGTCCCTTCCGCCCTGTCCGCCCTGTCCCGCCCTTGTTCCCTCCCACCGCTGTCCCTTCCGCCTGTCCCTTCCGCGGCCCTGTCCCTTCCCGCCCTGTCCCTTCCCGCCCTGTCTCTTCCCTCTGTCCTTCCCGTCCCTACCTGCCCTGTCCCTTCGCCCTGTCCCCTTCGCCCTGTCCCGCCTGTCCCCTTCCCGCCCTGTCCCGCCTGTCATCCCGCCCTGTCCCGCCTGTCCTTCCCGCCCTGTCCGCCTGTCCCTTCCCGCCCTGTCCCTTCCTGTCCCTACCTGCCGTCTCCTTCCCGCCCTGTCATTTCCCGCCTGTCCTACCTGCCGCCTGTCCCTTCCCGCCCTGTCCCTTCCCGCTCTGTCCCTTCCCGCCCTGTCCCTTCCGCCCTGTCCCTTCCAGCCCTGTCCTCCCGCCCTGTCCTACCCGCCCTGTCTACCGCCCTGTGCTACCCGCCATGTGTCCCTACCCGCCCTGTCCTCCGCAAATTGGTTTCCCCCCTTCCCCGCCCGTGTCCCTTCCCGCCCTGTCCCTTCCCGTGTCCTACCGTGCCTGTCCCTACCTGCCCTGTCCCTTCCGCGCCCTGTCCCTTCCCGCCTGTTCTTCCCCGCCTGTCCTCTTCCGCCCTGTCCCCTACCGCCCTGTCCTACCCGCACCTGGTCCCTACCCGCCCTGTCCCTTCCCGCCATGGTCCCCCTTCCGCCCTGTCCCTACCCGCCCTGTCCCTACCCCCCTGGTCCCTACCCGCCCTGTCCTACCCGCCCCGTCCCTACCCGCCATGTCTACCGCCCGTCCTACCACCGCATGTCCCTTCCGCCCTGTCCCTACCGCCCTGTCCCTACCCGCCCTGTCTTCCGCCCTGTACCTTCCCGCCATGGTCCCTACCCGCCCTTCCCTACCCGCCCGTCCTACCCGCCCTGTCCCTTCCCGCCTGTCCTTCCCTGCCCTGTCCCTTCCGCCCTGTCCCTTCCGCCCTGTCCTACCCGCCCTGTCCCTACCCGCCCTGTCCCTTCGCCGCCCTGTCCTTCCCGCCATGTCCCTGTCCGCCTGTCCCTTCCCGCCCTGTCCCTTCCCGCCCTGTCCCTTAACCCGCCACTGGTCCCTTCCCCGCCCTGTCCCTACCCGCACCTGTCCCTACCCGCCCCTGTCCCTTCCCACCCCGTCCCTTCCCGCATGTCCCTACCCGCATGTCCTACCCCCTGTCCCTCCCGCCCTGTCCCTACCCGCCATGTCCCTTCCCGCCCTGTCCCTTCCCGCCTGTCCCTTCCCGTCCTGGTCCTTCCGCCTGTCCTTCCCCGCCATGTCCTACCCCCATGTCCCTTCCGCCCTGTGCGTCCTTCCCGCCAATGTCCCTTCCCGCAAATGTCTTCCCGCCCTGTCCTTCCCGCCATGTCCCTACCCGCCATGTCCCATCCTATCGAGTACCGTCCCGTGTCGTTCCGTCCTATCCGTACCGTTCCTTCTCTTCATCTGTTCCATCCCGTTTCGTCTCTTCCCGTCCAGTTCCGCCCGTCCTGCTCTGTCCCTGTCCCTGTCCCTGTCCCTTTCCTGTCCCGTCCTGTGTTGCCCTGTCCCGTCCCGTCTCATCCTGATCCGCCCCGATCCTCAGATTCGTTCTGCCCTGTGCCGCCCAGACTTGTAGACATTTTAATCACCACGTAACCTGAGGAGTTGCGGTGCCCCTAAGCCCCCGCAATTCAATCAATCGACTTGATATTCCCCCATCGTGCGGACATCCCTTCGGGTCCTCATAACAATCAGAGTTCGCTGCCACCCCACGGGTCAGCGCGGAGTCAAGTTTGATGCGTAGACTGGGTATGTTACCAGCAGAGACGCAATCGAGGGGGAGGTTCACACGGGCCCGTGCCCCCGCTCCCCCTTACGAAATGCGTGGTCCCTCTGAGGCGGCCCCGTGGGGCCCCTGTTTCGTTGTATTTGTATCAATTAAAAATATTGTTTTACAAATGAAAGTCAATTTTTTACGTTTTATATTACCACCTGAAGGGCTTAGAGCCGCACACAAGGGGAGACACACGGGCCCGTGCAAGGGTCCCTCTGACCTGCGCAGGAACTTTTGAACGTTCATGGGGCTCTCTGGTCTTTCAGAGAGGGCCCTGGCAGCCCTAAAGGGCCTCTATAGTAGGCACTCTAAACAGTAAACTAAAGACCACGCCAACTCCAGACTATAGAGAGCCCATGGTCTTGTCGGCCCTTTTCGGCGCGCTGCGTGCGACGAAAAGGGCCCCCTGACCTCCTGGAGGGCATCCACTCCCACCTCCCCCCTTTGGCTACGTGCCTGGGCCCGTGCCCCTTACGAAATGCGGGGCCCCGGCTATGAGATGGGCCGGTGGGGCTCCTGCCAGGCTGCATTTTTATTTAAAAAGGGAGAAATCGGGTGTTTCTTTTTATAAATCAAAAGTGAAAGTTTTATGTTTTCATCCTAAGGGACGCACCGCGAAAATATAGGAACAAAGTTTGCGCAAAAAATATAACCGGTCGAAGCTCTAAGGAGAAAAATAGACATAAAATATGACAAGAAGTGTGTCGGAGTCACGCACAAAGGTCACTATGGCCCGTACCCCCCCCCCCATTTATTACGAAATGCGGGGTTCTTCTAAGGCCCTCTAAGGTGGAAGTTTGCCCCGTCTAATATACCAGCTACTGAACCCTCGAAACGAAAGGTGTTCTCATGTGAAAAATCCCCTGATGAGTTATCTGAAGATTGTATTCTGGCGTACCGTTAGAACAGCCAGAAACTGGTATTAAAAGCATGGGTGTCGTTTTGTATAGGCCTGGTAGGGCCCGAGTCCTACCAATAATTTAACATTTTAACATTAGGCCTATGGCGTTGCATGGTAAGAATGACATTGAAATCTATAAAGCTAGCATTGGGGCCCTACCAATCATTTTCAGAAAATGACGCCCGTGAATTTAAAAGAGTACGAATTACAAATTTCCGTGAGAATGTGAACACGTAGCTTGGCGTCATTTAAGAACGTTTGCTAGGTGTTATCAAACTTTTTTCTTCAGTGCAGCCGTTTCAAAGCTGGTGACCCTACATCATCGGTATGACCTTCAAATAGACGAACGCTTATTTGTTAAATTGCAGCCAGCCTGAAGCTCGGGAACGGCTGCGACGATTTATTTTGTCTCAAAAGGCACCATTCGATTCGGTATGTATAAGCAGTTTCATCAGCCGTTTCGAAAATGGAGAATTTGGCTCACCGTTTAACTATATATTGCATGAAAGACACGAGCTTAATATGACAGGGCACAATGCAAATTATAGTATACTTGATAGAAGAACAACACAGCCATCTTGACTAGAAGCATTAATATATACTACAAAGCCTATGCACATCAGCAACACCTCAACCACGGTCTACGATCACAGAAACTGTGATGTCACTGCTCCAGGCTGGATCGGGTGACAGTCGGGACTCGGGACTGCTCACCGCGCTGTCACGGACGGTGACAGTCGGGAGTCGGGACTGCTCACCGCGCTGTCACGGACGGTGACAGTCGGGAGTCGGGACCGCACAGCGCGCTGTCACGGACGGTGACAGTCGGGAGTCGGGACTGACTCCGCGCTGTCACGGACGGTGACAGTCGCTGTCACGGACGGTGACAGTCGGGACTCGGGACCGCACAGCGCGCTGTCACGGACGGTGACAGTCGGGACTCGGGACTGCACACCGCGCTGTCACGGACGGTGACAGTCGGGAGTCGGGACTGCACACCGCGCTGTCACGGACGGTGACAGTCGGGAGTCGGGACTGCACACCGCGCTGTCACGGACGACGGCGACAGAGGTTGGCTGGCGCAGCCGTGCCGTCTCTCGCTTCTCGCCCGTGCATGTTGTGATGCGGCTGTCGAGCTCGACTAGGAAAACAGTGCACCCCGGGCTGAGGACACACTAAGTCTCCACGGCGAGCGGCACAATGTTAAAATTGACATTTATTATTCAACGCCCTGTATATTCCGTTACAGAGACACTAAGAGTGACCCCCGCGGACTCCCTCGCCGTGGTGAGGCTCTCCGTTTCTAGAGCCGTGCAGCTGAAGCAATGCAACATCACCCGTCGGCAAGGACGCAGGAACCGGGGGCAGAGGGGGCAGCCGCTCCCCAACATTGTCAGATTTTAACATTACGCCTATGGCGTTGCATGGGAAGAATCGACCTCCCCCCCAACTTTCGGACAGTTCCGGCGCCCCTGCCCGTCGGAGGTATAAGCCGGCATTTCCGAGTACCTCCCTCCCTAGGATCCAGGATCCTGAAGTATGTAACTTGACCATCCTCAAGAAAAGGATCAAAGATCCGACAACATTCCGAATTCGGATTGTATAAGAGGCCCCAGATCCCCGATTGTTTAGCACATGTGTAGTGTGTACTACGTCTTGTATAAGGTGCGCAGTTTTCCGCGTAGCAGCAGGCATAACTTCAGGACAACGGATGTTTTGTGGACCGAGTGTGCTGCTATGTTAGCGATATGTAAGCTGAGTAAAATCGATGTCATAATAGAGAAAAGCAATGTCGGCATTGTAGGTTTCCGAGCAGCAGCAAACATGGCTTCACGAGAAACGACGTCTGGTGGACTGTAAAAGTTAGCGATATGTAGCTCGAGTACCATAGATGTCTTAGGACAACGGTGTTGTCTCATTCTCAGAACTGTTACAAACCTGTGTGTTTTAAGAAGCTCCGTGAATTTGAAGTTCAAACTGTAGGGGAGACCGGGGCACGTTCTGTCACTTTTTTGTCCAAATTGTCGCACACAATTGGCGCTGGCGGGCACACTTTTAAGAGCTAGTGATTGATACTTTCCAATACTGTTACATACATCAATAGCTTCAAATAGTTTTTATGAGTTCAAGTGCCAAATAACGCTATATGCACATCACATCAAGTGCCTAATAAAAATAAGTTCAAACTTCAAGTGCAGAATAACGCTCAGCACAATATTCTGGACATTCATGTCGCCCCATGACAGCATTCAAAGACACTTCACAATTATATGAATGGCCACTAACCAAAATTTTGTTCACTTAATAAAAGTTTGGATTTCTATTGAAAACCACTTTTCAAATTTTGACTAATCCGGTCGCAGGCATGTTGTCGTTTAGATAATACCGGGTCATTGCAAGCACAAAGGAACATATGTTACGAAGCAACAATAGGTATACCTGCGGTGGATAGTTCACGAGAAAACCACGCTGACAGAATGTGCCCCGTGACAGAACGTACCCCGTTCTCCCCTACACTTTAAGCATACAGTTTTAACCCGCGCCCCACTGGGGGGTGTTTGAACACCCCCCTCATGTTTTATCAAGATAACGAAAAAACGGCGGCGCGTAGCGCCGCAAATTTGGCATAACTATTCACTGGATTCTTTTCGGCACATTTGCGAAAATTCAAGTTTCCGTGTCAGGTCAGGTCAGCGTCAACCGGTCAGCGTAAGTGACCCTACCGTACAAAAAAACGTTTGCGGTCGTGCCATACTCACAGTTTAAGGGATGTCTTGAAGGAAGGATATGAGTATTTTAAGGGGCCGAGCTATGCCCGCGCGCTGGTGGTTATATTTTCGAGAGAAGAAATCACAGGATTGAAAAGATGGAAGTTCAGAGGTGTTTGAAGTCTTATAAGATTAAGTGATTTAAGTGCTACTTAAGAAAATAGTTTTAAGGATAATGAAGTTTTCAAATTAACTAGAAACACAACGCGGGCTAATACAAAAATCATATTTTAATATCTGGTGCATGTGACCCCGGATTGAAGATGAACGCAACCGAAGTTAAAAAGAAGAAGGAATGCTTACAAAGCTCGGGAGATTAAGCTGAAGAAGATGATAGAAGAGACTATATTATCAAGAATGAAGAAAACATGGTGACATCGAGCACAAATTCACAGCTGAACGAACAACTCAAGACCAAAGGAAGTCAGTGAAAATATATGTGACATTTTAAATCAGACGAAGAAAGCGCAAAGCATTTATGGAGAAACCCTAAACCAACTCACTGGACGCCTGTGGCGACGTAATTTGCGACTGTCCTCAAAGAAAAAACGATAAGACGGCTGCAAAAAAGGCAAAGAAGGAAAGTGAATGCACAGTGAAAGGCATTAAACAACCAGAGCTGCCAGTGTTTGAGGGAAACATGGCTAAATACGAAGATTGGAAGGCTGTTTTCGACGCATTCATCGGAAATACAGAGATATCCCCGAAGTTAAAGATGCTCTACCTGAAGAACAGCTTAGCTGGTGAAGCATTGAAGCTTGTAGAAGGCTACAGGCCATCCGAAGGCGGCTACGAAAAAGCCAGAGACCAGCTTGAAGATAAATACGGAGGGAATACGAGACGAATTCGACACGAACTTCACGAAATCCGACAGTTCTCGGATATCGCAGAAGGAGACACGAAGCATTTGGAACAATTCGGCGATCGAGTGGCTTGTCTCATCACATCATTGAAGGAGAACGGCTCAGTCAACGATCTGTCTGATGTGTCGGCGTATTACATTCTGGTGGCCGAAAAACTGCATCACTCATACATCAAAAACTACCAAAGATGGCTAGGAACTGCAGACCGTGAAGACAGCTTCGGGACCTTCGCCGAGTGGCTAGCCGAAGAAGTGCGGTGTGAAACAAGGGCGAAGGAGATGACTAAAACAGAGCACGAGCCGAAAACTATGATGAGACGAAACGGAGGAAGAAGAGCGTATGCCACGAACAAGATCAGTAAGTCGCGTGAAGAAATAACGCAAACCCAGTCGCAACCAAGCTGCTTTGCGTGTCAAGCACGTCATATGCTGCACGACTGCGCGGAATTCCAAGGCTTGGGATGTTTTCGAAAAAAGATATGGATTTGCAAGTTGGTAAAAGAATATGTTTTCAGATGCCTCGCGGGAAACACCGTGGCGTCACGTGCAGGACATTCCCGACGGGATGCACCGCTGATGGATGTCGGCGGAAGCCACACACACTGCTGCACGCGCAGGCGACAGCAGCAGCGACAGCACATGCCAAGCCACGATCAGCCGGCGCAATGGCAGAAGGCCACTCAAGTTAAGGAGTTTTTTCCATCATCTCAGCAGCGAAATGACAACAGTGTGATCGGTCCCAGCGGCGCACCAAGGAGCTGGAGTAATCCAAGCACAAGCTACAACACGGCGGCCTCAGAACCGGAAACGAAGCGTGGAAAAATAGCGTTCCAGACGCACCCTGTTAGTGATCAAACATTGGAGTCGTTCGTCACTCTCAACGCGCTTCTTCGATCCCTGCTCGGACTCTCTTCTTACAAGGCTGCGCAAAGTGAAGCTGAAATTTGAAGGAAGAAGAACAGACGCTACAGCTGGTAACTGTTACGGCCAAGAAAGACTGACAACGAAGACGGGGATCTGTGCAGTGTCAAGTCTTCACAGCAGCTACGAGTCTTCAGTAAATGTTCACGTGATCCCAAGTCTCGATGGCGCGTCAGTGCGTACTAACTGGAACGCAGTGAAGAAACAGTGGCCACACCTGCAGACTGTACCGTTCCCAAGAATGAACGGCGACAGTGTCGATATTCTTATCGGTCTCTGTGCGGAGACGACCCCACTCTTCGTGCCGTTGAGCACCGTGAAGGGCGCTGCTTCTGACCCAGTGGCAGTTCTGACGCCTCTGGGCTGGACAGCATTTGGCTCCATCGAGGAGAAGCACGTCGGGTCTGAATCCTCTGACCTGAAGCTGAGGAAAAACATGACGAATTTCTCAAGAACATTGAGGACCCACATCTCAAGACAAACATGTGAAGAGGAAATTCAGGCAATTAAAGTCTATGACTGTTTAGAGGTCATTCAAGTCAGAAAATCAGAGAGAAGTGATGTTCACGAAGAAAGAGAAGAAGCAATTCAAAAAAGTAATCGAAGTCACTCGTACGACGGCATCGGTACCAGGCCAGCGGGGGGTTTTTTTTCCCCCCCCCGTGCGGGAAAAAGCCTCAGCTGAATGAGGCAACTACATGCGCCCGCAATGCAGCGTCGTGGGGGCTGGAACAGTCACTGAAGCGACTTGGCGGCGAGCTGCCGGCCAAGTACGGTGATATTCTTGAAGAGTATGTCAAGAAGGGCTACATGACAAAGGTGCCCGTCTCTGAGAGGACAAACATCGGTGAGAAGGAGTGGTTTTCCCAACATTTTCCGTCATCCCGAGAGAAGGCGCTCGACAAAGGTCCGTATCGTGTACGAATGCAGCGCAAAGCATCGCAGAGTGAGCGAATTAGGAGTCTCACTGGACCAAGTCGCTCTATCAAACTACCGATCTCGTCGAGACTCTGCTCGGATTTCGGCTGCACCGCATCGCGTTAGTCGGTGACGTCTGCGAGATGTTCTTGCAAGTTGAGCTAGCGCCAGATGACAGAAAATATCACCGAGTGTTGTGGCGAAGCATGAAGGACGAGGAACCCACAGTCTACGAAGCAAACCGCTGGTTGTTCGGGAACGCTGCCGCTCCATTCGTCGCACAGTTCGTCCTGAAGGAAAACGCTCGGAAGCACGCAGAGAAGTATCCGCTCGGTTCGGAAGTGCTGCTGAAACACTTCTACATGGATGACGGTATCCAGTCGTTCAGGATGGAACAGGAGGCCATCGAAGCTAGAAAGCAGGTCAGCAGTATTCTCACTGGATGGTGCGATGCAGATTAAGAAGTGGATGTCGAACAACGCAAATGTGCTGAAAACAATCCCCATCGAGGATAGAGCTATCAGCTCGCGTCACTTCTTTGAAGATCAAGGCCCGGTACCGACCAAGACTTTGGGCGTGGTTTGGACAACAGATGAAGATCGGCTCTCCATAGATACGTCGAAACGAGGAAGCCTGTCTGAAAACTTGACGAAGAGGACCATGGCTCAAGAGATGGCCTCTGTTCTTTGACCGCTGGGTCGTCGTCTGCCGTTCACCATTCAGCGAAGATACTGTTTCAAGCAGAAACGTGACCAGTCGGAGTAGAACTGGGATGGTATTTACCCTGACGACCNTTCTTGCAAGTTGAGCTAGCGCCAGATGACAGAAAATATCACCGAGTGTTGTGGCGAAGCATGAAGGACGAGGAACCCACAGTCTACGAAGCAAACCGCTGGTTGTTCGGGAACGCTGCCGCTCCATTCGTCGCACAGTTCGTCCTGAAGGAAAACGCTCGGAAGCACGCAGAGAAGTATCCGCTCGGTTCGGAAGTGCTGCTGAAACACTTCTACATGGATGACGGTATCCAGTCGTTCAGGATGGAACAGGAGGCCATCGAAGCTAGAAAGCAGGTCAGCAGTATTCTCCTGGATGGTGGGATGCAGATTAAGAAGTGGATGTCGAACAACGCAAATGTGCTGAAAACAATCCCCATCGAGGATAGAGCTATCAGCTCGCGTCACTTCTTTGAAGATCAAGGCCCGGTACCGACCAAGACTTTGGGCGTGGTTTGGACAACAGATGAAGATCGGCTCTCCATAGATACGTCGAAACGAGGAAGCCTGTCTGAAAACTTGACGAAGAGGACATGCCTCAGAGAGATGGCCTCTGTCTTTGACCCGCTGGGTCTGTTCGTGCCGTTCACCATTCGAGCGAAGATACTGTTTCAGCAGACGTGGACCAGCGGAGTAGACTGGGATGATGTATTACCTGACGACCAGCAGCTGAAGTGGTCAGAATGGTTTTCCGATCTGCTACAGCTCAGCAGTCTCTCAGTTCCGCGCTGCATACATCCCTTTCCTAAAAGTGACCCGTCAGGAGATTTTCATGTCTTTCTGCGAACGCTTCGGAGCAAGCATTTTTGGCGCTGCCAATCTACGTTGTGCCGAAAAGAGTTGGCGAACTTATCGTCTTGAGCTCGCGCTTAGCTCGCGCGCGGGTGGCGCCGCGAGCGAAGAAACAGACCATCCCAAGACTGGAGCTGATGGGTGCGCTGTTGGGGTTAAGGCTTGTGAAGACGTTGTGTACGGCAATGGGAAAGAAAATTGAAGATGTGCACTTTTGGTCTGACTCAATGGACGTGTTGTGCTGGATTCGAAATGAAGTACGCCGTTTCCAACCGTTTGTCGCTCACAGAGTATCGGAGATCCGTGAGCTGACAACGCCAGATCAATGGCAGCACGTGCCAGGATCGGACAACCCGGCGGACGCACCCACAAGAGGGTTAAGTTTGAAGGATCTCAGAAGCAGTCAACTCTGGTGGCAAGGACCGAAGTTTCTGCTGGGAGAAGAACGAAAATGGCCACAGAAGAAAGCATTCGCCACAGAAGAATACGATCAGTCTGAGCTCAGGAAGGACCAGCAGACAAATGTGTTTGCCGTAAGAGCTCCGTCGGGTCCCAGTTGGCGGCTAAGCCCGTCAAACTTATCAAACTTGATCAAACTGTTGAGAGTTACAGCCTGGGTGCAGAGATTCATCAGAGTTCTGCGCGAAAAGGTCTCTCAAACGAACCTCTCTCCACCAGGCAGAGAACTGAACCTAGAGGAGCTAAAGGGTGCTGAGAAGTTCTGGGTGAAACAAGCACAGAAGGATTCATTCAGCGATGAAATAGAGCAGCTTCAGCGGGCAAAGACGACGGACGCACGATCACAGAAGACATGCCGCCGGAGTTCCGTGAAGCAGCTGAGTCCATTCTTGGATGAAGATGGAATTATACGAGTCGGCGGGCGACTTCAGAGATCAGAATTAAGTTTCGAAGCCAAGCATCCGCATGTTTTGCTGCCGAAAAAATCAACGCGGTCAGCAAACTTGGTCATTTCAGCATATCATGCAGACGCTGAACCAGGCATCGGCCATAGAACACACCTTAGAAAACTGAGCTGAGAGCAAGTTTGGATTTTCCCGCAGCGAGAGAGATGGATAAAATCTTGCATCCGCAGTGCATTACATGCCAGAAGCCTCCATAAGAAGCCAGAAGCGCAAGTGATGGCACCGATGACAAAGGCACAAGTATGTCCTTCTCTCCGAGCCTTCGACAGATGCGCCGTTGATTACGCGGGGCCGTTTTGGACGAAGCAGGGACGAGGAAAAACTCGACAGAAGCGCTATCTATGCATTTTCGTGTGCCTGCAAACGAAGGCCGCACATTTGGAAATGGCGTACTCACTGGACACCGCCAGCTTCATACGCGCTCTGATGCGGTTCATCTCGCGCAGAGGTCGTCCAGCCGAGATCAGATCAGACAACGGAAGAAATTTTGTGGGAGCTGCTAAAGAACTGAAGAAAGAAGTTCAGAAGCTCGACGGTGATGCAATTCAGAGAGAACTTCTGAAATGCCGGACGAAATGGAGCTTCAATCCCCCTGGAGCACCTCATTTCAATGGAGCGTGTGAAGCGCTAGTTAAGGTGGCCAAGAAGGCTCTGGTGAAGACCTTGGAACGAGCGGATCTCACCGATGAGGAGCTGCACACTGCGTTCTGCAGAGCTGAAGGTCTGCTCAACACCCGGCCACTGACGGCCGTCTCGTCTGATCCCAACGATCAGCCGCCGCTGACACCGGCAGACTTCATCACAGGGCCATCAAGAGTCGAGATGACGCCCTCACCGAGCGCAGATGGCTGCAGTCTCCGTCAACGCTGGCGAAGGTTACTACAGCTGAGCACGGAGTTTTGGCGTCGCTGGCTACGTGAATACCTACCGACGCTGCAAGCACGGCAGAAATGGACCGAAGTCAGACGAAACCTACGCGAAGGAGAAGTCGTTCTGCTTCTCGATCCGACCGTGCCTCGAGGGGCTTGGCCCATGGCGCGAGTAGTGAAGACGTTTCCAGGCCCAGACGGCTTAGTCCGAGTCGTAGAAGTAAAGACAGCGAAGGGACGGTTCAAGAGACCAGTGACAAAGATAATCCGCATGGAGATGGAGTAATCAGTAGTGATGTCCTGAATGACGGATGGGTTCATTCAGAGTAGGGGGAGATGTTGAGGAGGATATGATGTATTTAGGGCGCGAGCTATGCCCGCGCGCTGGTGTATATTTGAGAAAGAAATACCGGGTTGAAGATGGAGTAGTTCGAGGTGTTTGCGAAGTCCTTATTAACGATTAAGTGATTTAAGTGCACTTAAGAATAGTTTAAGATAATAAGTTTTCACACATTAAGCTAAGAACACAAAGCGGGTATACAAACATATTTAACAGGGATCGATAAATCAAACTTTTAGGATTACATTAAGTCATTTAGTATCTACAAAATTTTATCTTGTATTTTGTATCGGTGACCTTACGGTCGGGTCAATTTCTGCGACGTATCCCCATCAAGAGTCAATGGCTGAAATACCAACATGCTTCAGGTGTGACGATATCAGTCCATTTCTTCTGGATGAGTATATATGATATTATGTATGATTCAAGAGCAGGTTTTTGCTAGGAACATTACGGGTCCATGCTGTGAGTCATCCGAGGTCACCAACACTTTCTCAATAACTCTGGCAATGGCAGATAGAGAACTGCAACTACACCCAGTGGTGTTTGTCCGTCAAGACACACACTGATATGGCAACCAAAGGTGACTCTGCTGGGTCACCACTCTGACCTTTGACCTGAGTCATTTTTTAAGTGAACCTATACAAGAGCAATTGTATATATTTCAAATTGCCTTTGACGAGACAAACACGAATGGCGTAAACATAGGCGTTCATCTTTGTTAGTAAGAAGTTATTCAGCGATAATATTTTTTGTCAAAATTCAGTTTTTGTCTTAATGACCTCTAGAGCCTAAACTATTGACCCTGAGAGGTCAATTTTGAGGACAGGGGTGCCGATTCAAATTCATGGCTAATGTGTATGTCCTTTTGAAGTTTGCTTCTAGATAGCATAGTTTCCGAGATATTTAGGGGTTTCTGGAGCAATGTCCTAAAACTTGAAAATTTGATCTTTGATGACCTCTGGTGACTTGAGTTTTGACGTGAGCGAAAAAAAGTCTGAAATAGTTTCGAAATGATTTTTGATAACGATTCGAACCGTGTCTTTTGTTTTGGTCTACGTGCCATGGGAGCCGAGTTAGAGGGGGGGTGTTCAAACACACCCCCTCCCCCCAGTCTGGCGAAGGAAATGCAGAGGCCCAGTGGGGCGCGGGTTAAAGGGTACTGCACTATTTCTCTTAACCTTCGGAAATTTAAATACCTGAGGTATTGCATTAAAATGCAACTTAAGAGTTATTATTTGTTTTTACCAAACTTTCTGCTTTCAGCGTTTGTGAAAGGTGAGTTTGTTCAGACCTACAATAAACATAAAACACTGTCTTACATGTCACACACTCTGAAATCTGCAGGCCATTCTTACCCCTGCAGGGTCATGACCGCGGCTTTGACGTCATCAAATGGCGAGCAACGAAGAGTGTGCATGCAGTATATAGGTATGCACAAAGGCTTGCACAAATATTGCAATAATAGGAAGTCTGCGTCTGTTTCCATGAATAGACACCGGTCAACGAACACACTTTCCGGAAGCATTATTCCATTTCTGGATGCAGAATAATATACGTCACCACTGGCGGATCCAGAAAGTGTTATTTTGACAGTTTGGGGGGGCCAAATCCCAAAAATAATCGCATAATTCCTGAAAACTCATCGATTCCGCTTGTTAATGCATCAATCAGTGATTAAAACAAACTTTCTCTAGTAAAGTTGCCAAGTTTTTAACGACAAACTCAGGAATGTGTCAAATTTGCGACCGATTTTGGGTGGTTTGGGGGGGGGGCATGGCCCCTTTGCCCCCCCCCCTGGATCCGCCCTTGTACGTCACATACCACTCATCGGGAACGTCTTGCAATTCTGTTTTCATAAATGGCATGATATTTCCTGAAGCATGGGCGAAAGCGCATGACTGGTTACATCAGAGCCAGAGCTGGCAGTCCTTGGTGTTTGTATTGTATATAACTACGCCCTGTGTGCCTTACCAAATGCATCGCCTCCTAAATCCACTGACGTCACTTGGGCTTGTTACTGAAGCATTGCCCACTCATTAATGAAGCATTAACAGACTCTGATGTGAGGACATCGTCCTAGATGGACTCGCCAGCGTTGAATGCCACTTGAGCTAGCATCGATGGTCTTATTTCACCGGTCGTCATTCTCACCAGCTGGTGCTAACGATCGAGGTCACCTTGCGGACCTTGTGTCAGGTCACCTTGCTGGTGTGTAGCCATCAGGGACATAGCGCCAAGGGGGGCCACGGGCCATGTCCCCCCCCCCCTGAGCGAAATAAAAATGAACACTAGATATAAAAGAATGAGATCTCTGAACCCCCCCCCCTGGTCAGCAGCGTATGGTTGAGAGTCAATGTTAATCTTTTCCGACGTGTCCCCCCTCCCCCTGAGCAACTGCTGGCTACGTGCCTGGTAACCATTAGTTAGATTGCCGATTGCGTCACGGCTGCAGACCTGCCGTCTGCGAGGGCCGCTACGGAGACCGGTGGTGTTCTGCGGCCAGCCAGGGCAAGGTTATAGCTACACTATTTAGTTACAGGGTTATAGCTGGACTATACCACACCCCGACACGGCGGGAACGGTCCCCTGCAGAATAATGACGCAGTTGCGGCACGCTGTGTTTCCCTCACGGACAGTTGCGGCATATTATGTGTCCCTCACGACCACGCAGCTCTGAAAGGTTTTTGTCCATCTGTCCCTTCACATGTACACACCGCACCTATGCTTAAGGGACGCAATGGGGAATGTAGAAGGGTTATTTACATGGCATATAGAACGACTGAGGGCTCCCTCAGACTGTCTTCAAGTCGGCAGGGGAGTCTCTCGGACCGACTGAGGGCCCTCTCAGACCGACCGAGGGCCTCTCATGCCGACTGTGGGCCCCTCAGGACGGTTGTGAGCCGCTAAGGCCAACTCTGGGCCTTCTCAGGCCGGCCAAGGCGGACGACCGAGGGCCTCTGGCCGATCAAGGGCTCCTCAGGTCGTCTTTAAGTCGGCTTGGATCCCCAAATATTCTGACTTGAAGACGGCCAACTCGGTTTATAAACGCCTATTGTGGCAGGTGTAGGGCCAATTCTGACCTGTGGCCGTCCACTTTCTTCTGCTCAAGAGAGCCCCCCACCCAGTTTTCATTTTTTAATTGGACCTCTGGACCCCACTTCCCAATTGTTAACATCCAGGAGGCTCAGAGAGTCTCGACCCCCGGCCCCCCAGGATCTCCAGCCTTGTATTTTATGCAAGCTGACTTCCATGTCCGGCTCATGCAACTGATTAGCATTATTTTATGTAGTGAAACTAGCACCCCGTCAGCTGCCTCAGCAGTATCCTGGCCATTACCAAATCAACTGACCTCAGATGCAAAATGTTCCCCCCACAACTGTGAATTGCGCCGCATCGGCGCGTAGCTGCACAATGCCACGGACTTTTCGGTTTCGAGAAGCGGCTGCCCTGTCGCCACCCGGGCGACTGAGCGGCCGCAGCGGCTCCGGCCGGGCGTCACGGAACTTCTGGAATGTTCTCCAGTGACGTCGCGTCTCCGTGGCCGTGCCGCCACCGCCGCCATGGGGGACGCGCTCAAACTCATCCGCAGGCTGGGCACCGCTCAGCCGTCAACACGAGCGGTTCTCGGAAAGGCGCCGGTTTGCCGAGCTGTGCGACCTGTGCTGCCGGGTCCGAGCAGGTTCGGAGCGGGCCGACCGTCGGCCTGCATGAGGTGCACGCTGCTCGGATATGTCCCCTGAAAGGCGTGGAGACAGCATGTGCTGGCTGTGCGTCGTCGCTGAACTTACTCGTGTGTGAAGTTGTTATCAGTCTAGCTGACGCCGCTGGAGGATGAAATAGGGTTGCAAAGTTACCGCCTGCTGTAAATGTGTTTAAACCTGGGTATGACGTATTTTTTATTCTTGTCAGTATGCAATTCATAATAATGAAAGTTGAAACTGAATGTCTTATGAAAACTTGCTACTCATCTACTCGTAGCTAATCCGATCTGAAGTGTTGTAGAAGATGGTGAAATAACTTCCGTCGTCATGCCATTAAACCAATCGTAACAGGCTCCAATCCCTTTAAGGCTTCAGGTACGGGGTATTGCAAGTGTCTTAGGCTGTGTTCTGACCATAGATTGTCATGGGTGCTTTTCAAGCCCAGCCCAGCCGAAACCCATGAACACCAAGCCCATACCCAGACCAGACCCATTCAAATTAATAATATTGAGGCCCATGCCCGGTCCGGCCCATCCATTTTAAGCAGATAATTATTTTCACAAAATTTGCGACCATTATCTTAACGTATTTACTCGCATGCTATTAACGATAAATAATGTCACGCACCCATGTGTATTGCTGTGGCTTTTGACTCATCGAACACTTTTCGGTCAACATTGGCATACTGGATCAGACTTTGGATCGGACATGATTTGGGATTTTTAAATCTTTCACCACTGCTATGTACTGACTATGATTTATTGTTCTGATATAATTGCAAAAATGTATTGCTTTGGTGTCCTGTATCATTTATTCACATATTTGCCAGTTTAAACATCTGTGATCTGACTGTCAAGTTATTAATAGCGGCTAGCGACATGAATACAAAATTGTCATACCCATGCCCACCCAGCCTACCCATGAAAAGTCAAAAATACATATCCAGCCCAGACAATCGGAAGAATTGAGTGGGCACCCATGGGTGTACCCGATCCATGTAAAACACTGGTTCTGACCGTCACATTCCCGCGGTGATTCCGTGGAATCAGTAGAAAAGTGTTTTCTATCGATTCCCGAAGCAACAAGGTAACAGGAAATCAATTTGTAAGTACATTGCCGAACTGCGGTAGAGTAAAATGCACGCTGGGGATTCCAGGGATTCCCGCAGGGAATGTGACGGTCAGAACACAGCCTCTATATAATGCATACATGTTTGAGTGGCGAGGATCTTCTCTTTTGTGCCTTGTGGCTGTCATTTCCTTGCTGCACTCCAGCATTGGCATATAATTTCGTTACGGAACGCAGTCTCACGATTTGCGGACGGCGGATCACAACAATATGGCGTATAAACAGGGCCTGGGGGATGGCTCCTTACTTTTCAGCTAAATTTGTTTGCTAACATAATTATATTTATTGATGTGGACAAGTTTTGATTGCACGTTTGCCAAGTCGAGAAGTGCCCAAATCTGCAAACAATTTTTGCATAGGGTTTTTTGATTTCTCTCAAAACGAGATCAACGTTTCACTGCCCCCCCCGCACAACACACACACACACACACACACACACACACACACACACACACACACACACACACACACACACACACACACACACACACACACACACACACACACACACACACTTGTCATGACGTTCCTCCGTTCCTGATCGCAACAATCAGGTTTTGTGCTTGCTCCAATGGAAAGAAGAACTTTAAAATCGCTTTGTCCTGTTTCTTCGGTAGGTATGTATGTTTGTACATACACATGCTTGAAGTGGTTAACCCGCGCTTGACCGGGGGGCAAATATTGCCCCCTGCCGTATATTTGCGATAACTCACAAACCGTTCAAGATATCAACCTGAAACTTTCAGTTCCTTCCTGCTCATCAATTTTACATCGATTTGAAATTTTTGAAATATTTCAAATGTTTCAACACGTACACACCGTTTTGTTACGTCACGTTTCTTGAATTTAGCGACAAAATCACTCAAGTTTTAAGCAGCTGTAAAATGGTTACATTTTATGATAAACTAAAACCCAAAAAACGGAAAGATAGCAAGTGGCATGCAGTATAAAACTGCAATCTCATAATTTTCCAATTTGGTTTTTACGCAATATATTTTTCATTTTTTACGTTTTTTGACCACAAAAAATGTTCTTTGTTTTTTGTGTTACATTAAAAACCGGAATATATATGAAAGAGTGTTTTTAAGCAACATACAAACCAAATTTCAAAAGAATATCATCATTTTTGACATAGTGATAGCCTTTCAAGCAAGACGAACTATTATCGAATTTAGCAATAAAATCACAAAAGTTTTGAAAAACTGTGAAAAGGTAGAAATTAAAAGATAATCTGGAATTGAACAAAATCAGACAGACGTATAAATGTTATAAAACAAAATAATCTCAAAATATTGACATTTTTTTGAAAATGTGTTTTTTGGTGATTTGTTTTTGTTTTGTTTTTTTGCAAAAATATAAAAAATACATATTTATGTAAAAGAAAAGTGTTACAACAATATAAAAGCCAATTTTAAAATAAAGAAAACCATTTTTACTAAAAAAGACTGATAATGGTTACTGATGACGTACAATTTTGAAATTGTGTGTTTTTTTTTGCTTATTTTGACCAGATAAAGACAAATAAATTTCAGCAAGGTATTTTTTAGATTAAACTGGTCTAAAAACATGTCTTTTTTGTTTATATTTATCAATTACAACATTTGACCTCATTTGACCTGAGTTTGGCCTCAGCTTGACACTTACTTCATTTAAATGAGGTCCGATGGTGCCTTGATTATCACTATCGATTTATACGAATAAAACAGCCCATAAAACATGTGTCGCATGACTTTCAAAAAATGTATTGGACAGTGACCTTTTGTGACCTAATCTTGACCTTGACCTTTCCAAAAAATATCCTTTTCGCTCATGCGGGACGTGTGTCATTCATACCTTTAGGGGCAATTTGGGTGATCATGGTTGCAATCAAATGCTCCAGATGGAAAGTATGGTCCATAAACTCAAATGTCTCGATTTTGACCTTTGACCTGACCTTGACCTGATATGCGACTTTGAATCCGAAATTTCGAGTTTACTTGAGATGCGTCTCGATGAGAGCTTTCGAACGCCGCCTTGCGCGTCTCGCCACGATCATCGGTTCCGGAAATAACAAGGGCGGGGCAATCTTGCCGCCCCGGTCAATGGCGTTCGGATCAGACCCCGGTCAAGCGCGGGTAAGTGGGTGGATGTATTTCCCAGCGAATATCATCGATCACTCATGGCTTTGAATCCCTGCCTTTGATTGCTTCCGCTGGACATATGCGGCAGTATATTTAATTTAGATATACCACCTGCAAATGACTTTGCGCCGCTGACATTTCAACTTTACTATGCCACCACCCACCTACTGCCATTATAGAAAGGCAGCTGTACTCGATTCGCAGTCCAAAGCATTCGGACTAATCTGTAATCTAATTAACACTGCTCGCTATAAGTGGCTTATTGTGTCCCGCAATCGACTCATTCACCATTTCAGCGTCACCATCCAACAGCCCACGACCCCCCCCCTTCCGTCCCCCCGAGAACACCACACCGCCAGCCAATCACGGCGCCGCACGGGTCACAGCGCCTCGGGCACTGCGACCTCCACCCGTCTGCGGTATAGTGAACACCGGCGGCGGCTGGCCGCGCGGCCGGGCCTAGCTGCGCGGCCGGGACCGACTCAATCAGCGCCGTTCCATTTATACCATGCGTCCCAAAAAAGTGTACTCAGATCATGGTCAATAACCTTTGTATTGGTATTCGGGCTCACTTGATTCATACACCAATGAACTCACAATAATATGGCAAAACAGAAAATATGATATACGCAGCACCACACTCGCACTTTCTCACAGTAGGTGCTCGAGATGACCACCCTTGCGCTGGCAGGCAGCATGGGGAAACGCTGGTTTCCAGGTGTGTCACTGCCTTGCTCGACCATTCCGGTTTCTCCTGACCCTTATTGGCTGATTTCAGGCTCCTCCGTGTTGCGCGGCCCAATTGACGTAAGAGACACCGCTTTCAAAGATCCCCACAGGAAAAGTCCCAAGGGATTGGTCTGGGTGAGTTTGGCGCCATCCCATCAGTTTTCAAGCTGATGAGTCCTGCAGCCATTGCAGTGATCGTCGGGCAATGTGTGGGGTCGCACCATCTTGTCTGGAACGTCGACACGGCGACGTTCCAGCTTACCTTTTTTGAATTGCTGTGCCCATTTCAGAATAAGGAACTTACATGGTGCTTTGTCTCTTTTGCGGTGATCAAAATCGAACTTTTTAGGCAAAGCCGGCAAGAAGAGTTGAAGGATTTGTTCAAAATGTATGCCTCGATACCGAAGGTCTTCTTCAAGTTGGTCCACATTCTACATGAACATTAACATGTTTTTCATACATGCCACGATGTAAGTTAAAAGCAGGAGGAATTTAACAAATATCGCACGTGGTGCAATACAAACTCACGAGCTGCTTGTTCGAGTACACTTTTTGAGGGACACCCGGTATGCTAGGACCAAAGGGGAGAAAGCCCATATTAAGTCAGGTTTCCTAAATGCGCCTACGCTGATATCTTCATAATTAGCATTTGCGTAGGTTTAGGAGCCTATACTATTTATACCCAGCGTCATTTAATAATTTGTCCGCCTATGGTCTACAAGCGAAGTTCACGTTCGTTTCGTAGGAACCCAATATTTTAATTTATGTGTTTTTTATCCAGAACAAGCAAGTTTACCGCCCTGCTGTAAATTTTGGTGAAGGTGGAACAAGCATAAGTACAAATTCAAGATTACATAATTATAGATATATATGACGTAATATAATGCAATAATCGAATCGTGTAAGTATGAAGCCGGTCAGACAAAACTGTGACTGTAGTACGACCGCAAACTTTTTTGGAGGTGGGGTCACGTGACTTTTTCTGGTGGCCTGAGCTGAAGCGACTTAATGGCAATAATGTCACGCATTTTGAGTAATTGATGCCCAAACAGCCAAGCAAAATTTGGTGACGCTGCTCGCCGTCGTTTTTCCGCCATTCACGAAAAAAATGCGGTGGGAGGTTCTTGGAAGCTTGTGCCACTGTTGAACTCTGCCTGTGTTGAACCCTGTAAAATACAATTGTCATTATATACTGAGCTTTGCTGCACCGCATGCGGCAGTTAAAGGGAATGTTTCACTTCTCTGAAATTGTCCAATGTACGCCGCATGTGGTGCAAAATATGAAGTAATTGCTGCCGAACACGATTATGACATTTGTTTCTCACAAACGTGCTCAAATTTCTGAAAAACGAAGTTTAAGTATTGGGCTGATGCGTCATATGAAGGAATTTTGATAGAGAAACTTCACGCTGGCCAATATGTATGACTAGTGTATGGCTAATGCGATAGCCATGTAAAATAAGTCTAACTTTCGTCAACATTTGATAAAGAGAGATGACGACAATCGCTTTAAAGCGGCTATTCAAAACACTAGGGCTTATTTTTTACAGATGTAAAAAACAAACTCCAATTTACTTTCGATTGGACCTCTGTGGGTGTTTTAACTTCTAAGACTACTTAATTTTCATGCAAACCAGAAAATGGCCATCTCAACTCAAATCTAATGTTACTTTTAGTGACCATACACTGCCCGCGATACACCATTCAACTGAACGTTGCTGTTCCGCTATAACGACATTCAAACTGAACCGTCTGCTGTGGCCGCGAAATACACCAGTCACTGAAAACGTATGCCTGTGCCGCAATACAACCTGTCAAACTGAAACGTATGCTGTCGCGATACAAAACCTGGTTTTTCCCAACTGAAACGGTATGCTGTGCCGCGATACACCAGTCAACTGAACGTCTGCCTGTGCCGCGATACACCTGTCAACTGAAACGATATGTTGGTGCCGCAATACACCAGTCAACTGAAACGTATGTTGTGCCGCGATACACCATTCAACTGAAACGTATGCTGTGCCGCGATACACCATTCAACTGAACCGTCTGCTGTGCCGCAATACACCAGTCAACTGAAACGTATGTTGCTGCACTGCGATACACCTGTCAACTGAAACGTATGCTGTGCCGCAATACACCAGTCAACTGAAACGTATGCTGTGCCGCGATAACACCTTGTCAACTGAAAACGTATGCTGTGCCGCAATACACCAGTCAACTGAAACGTATGCTGTGCGCAATAGTTAATACACTGTCAACTGAAACGTCTGCTGTGCCGCGTCCCAGTCCAACTAAACGTATGCTGTGCCGCAATACACCAGTCAACTGAAACGTCTGCTGTGCCGCGATACACCAGTCAACTGGCGCATCTATAATCAAACGTATATCTGCTAATTGCACAATGCACATCTTGTGTCAAACACGGGTTGACATGTTGCGTTGCGTAAGTTTATTCTCCTCTCCTCTCTCCTTTCTTCTCTCTCCTCTCTCTCCTTCCTCCTTTCTCCTTTCTCCCTTCTCTTGTATCCTCTCTCCATCTCTCTCCATCTCTCTCTCTCCCCTCCACCCTCTCCTCTCCACCCTCTCCCCTCCAACCTCTCCCCTCCACCCTCTCCCCTCTCCCCTCCACCCTCTTCCCTCCACTCTCCCTCCACCCTCTTCCTCCACCCTCTTCCCCTCCCCTCTCCTCCACCCTTCTCCTCCACCCTCTCCCCTCCTCCACCTCTCCCCTCCACCCTCTCCCTCCACCTCTCCTCCACCTTCCTCCAACCTCTCGCCCTCCACCCTCCTCCCCTCCACCCTCTCCCTCCACCCTCTCCCTCCAACCCTCTCCCTCCACCTCTCCTCCACCCTCTCCCCTCCACCCTCTCCCTCACCCTCTCCCTCCACCCTCTCCCTCCACCCTTCCCTCACCTTCCCTCCATCCCTCTTCTCCCTCCACCCTCTCCCTCCACCCTCTCCCCTCCAACCTCCCTCCACCCTCTCCCTCTCCCCTCCCCCTCTCCTCCAACCCTCTCCCTCCACCTCTTCCCCTCCACCTCTCCTCCACCCTTCCCCTCCACCTCTCCCCTCCAGCTCTCCCCTCCACCCTCCCCTCCATCCCTCCTCCCTACCTACCTCTTCCCCTCTGCCCCTCCACCTCTCCCTTCCACCCTCTCCCCTCCCCTCTCCCCTGCCACCCTCTCCTCCACCCTCCCCCTCCACCTCTCTCCCTCGACCTCTCCTACCATCCCTCTCCCTCCACCCTCTCCCTACACTCTCCCCTACACCCTCTCCCCTCACTCTCCCTCACCCTCTCTCACCTCTCCCTCCACCCTCTCCCCTCCACCTCTCCCCTCCACCCTCTCCCTCACTCTCCCCTCCACTCTCCCTCAACCCTCTCCCTCCACCCTCTCCCTCCACTCTCTCCCACCCTTCTCCCTCCACCTCACCTCCAACTCTCCTCCACCTCTCCTCCACCTCTCCCTCCCCCTCCAACCTCCACCTCTCCCCTCCACCCCTCCACCCTCTCCCCCACCTCTCCCCTCACCCTCCTCCCTCCACCTCTCCCCTCCACCTCTCCCTCCACCTCTCCCCTCATCCCTCCACCCCTCCCTTCCACCCTCTCCACTCCTCCACTCTCCCTCCACTCTCCCTCCACCTCCTTCCTCACCCTCCACCCTCTCCCTCTCCCCTCCACCTCTCCACCACCTCTCCCTCCACCTTCCCCTCCACCTCTCCCTCCACCTCCCTCATCTCCCCTACCCCTCTCCCCTCCACCTCTCTCCTCCCACCTCTCCTCCCCCTCCCCTCTCCCCTCCACCTCCTCCCCTCCACCGCTCTCCCTCCACCCTCATCCCTCACCCTCTCCCCTCCCCTCCCCCTCTTCGCCCCTCTCCTCATCCCCTCTCCCTCTCCCCTCTCAACCCTCTCCTCTCCCCCTCTCCCCCTCCCTCTCCCCTTCGTTCCCCCCCTCCACAACACGATGTCTGCCTGAGACGGCGGGGCAGACACCGCTGACGTCACTTGACCTGATAAGAGTGACGTCACCAACTGGCTGCTGTCAGCCACGTGCGGCCAGCAGACAGTAGCATCTTTACGTCCAGCTCTTGTCTGATCGTAAAACGTGGCAGACCGTGGATCCATTTTCTTTGAAAGTTCCGTACTCTCGTACGGGCAGCGTCGAGTTATGACGCACATTCAATGCGATAAACCCTGCGAGGGCCCTTATCCCACTATGTTGGCGTTCAAGAAACGACCTTGATAATGTGCCATGGTGGAAGCTTTTATTGGTTCGTCTACCGATTCGAAGTTACGAATAAACGAAGCGTTGAAACGAAGACGGTCGAATTTCTCTACGTTATCTGTCTGTCGTCCCCATTTCTGTTCTTGTTATTGGTCACCTGATTTAATACCAGATCAAATTCCTCTGGTGGTGACGGTGTTTTGGGGTTTTACAGCACCGCAGTTTATGACAGAGCATGATCCGTCGCTCAAGTGAAAGTTTGCGTTTTCTCACTGTTATAACTTATAATTTATTTATCCATTTATTTCCGAGCTGGCACTAACCCGAACCGACCGTAGTCGTGATTTTCAGAGGTTTCTTATCTGCAACTAATATATGAATATACCCACTTTAAAGTTTGTACACAATAACTGACATTATATATGTATAGAAAATGTTAGAATTGTAAATTCCGCGTTGTCGGTCTTAGGAGCAGTGCGCACCGACGCAAGGGTGAAAAAGCGCCGTCCTGGCGTTGGCGTAGCGACCAGAAAGCCTTCTTTCCTGACTGAAGTAGCGACCAAAATGTCTGAAAAATGCCTCATTTAGTTTCGCTTCCATATTTATGCAATCTTAATCAATTCTTCAAAATTTCTTACATCACTTAAAATAGGTTACCTGTGTATTGATGTACCTCCTACGCAAGGCAGGAAACCTACCATGTCATCCACCACCAAGTATCTACCACGTTTCCTCTTCGGCGCTCATCGACGTATTTTGTGTGACCACACCGCTAAACCAATGACCGAGAGCGGTCGCAAAATCGCCGACGAACGCCAACGATTGGTTGCAAAAATGGTCTCTGTCTTCGTAGTAAAATGCAAAAAATACGGTGGAAAGGACACTGAGTGAATGCTGCATAGTAGGCTCAATTTGCTAGTGGAACCATTCGAGCCCGGTCTTCACCGCACCCATCAGTGCTGGCCCCGGGCATGTTAACCCGGCAGTCACTGGGGTATTTTCTGTAACACGAGTCACTGGGGGGGGGGTCTTTTTTAGCCCCTCTTGTATCTTCGGAACCAATTGGATGATCGCGCTGAATCAAACGGCAATCGATAGCCCAGGAAATTTCATCGACGAAAAATAATTTGTGTTACCCTAGAGGTTAGTGGTGGACGTCACAGGTCACAAAAGGTCAAAATCTAGGCGTTCTATATTTCATCTGTTTATAGACCATATTTTCCATTCAACATTTGTTGCAACATATATCACACAGTGCTCTCAAAGGTATGACCACATCAGAATTAGCCTAATTAGGTGATTTATGGCTAAAATGTCATTGTCAACGTAGTCACATAAGTCACTATGCCTCTGCTTTCTCAACAATTTAATCACGATAAGCATGCAAATCAATGTGTAATACAATACTATTATCGTGTAAGCTCGGAAATTGAATACTCATTTTTACACCCTGACTTAATGTCGTGAACGCTTAAAGGTCAGTAAATAGGTCAATCCATGACACAAAAGGTTCAGAGAATTTGTAGTTGAAATAATATCAAAATGAATATTCTTTATCGACAGTTTTCGTCTCAGAAATCGAGTGTGCCCTTTATTTTGTCTGTATCTGTCAAAAGTTTTTTTTTTTTTTAATTTTGAGTCACGAGTTACCCATACCTTTAGATGGTCATCACCAGTCCAGAAATTACAGTACATGTTTGAAATCGCGCTATGGGTGGGTTGCTAGTTGTATAGTTTTTTACATTATATTTCGGTTTTTTAATATCATATTTTTTTTCAACAAAGTATTAAAAAAAAATTGAGGTATTTTTTTTCTAAAAAATGCTCTAAGATTGCATCTTGTAGCCCTTTGACATTTGCTATCTTTACGTTTTCGGATTTCGGGGAAGTTGGGTTGCGTGAGATCTGGCGAGTTTGGTAGTGTCCTAAAGTTTACCTGATTTTGGTGTCAAAATCGTGTGTAGTGACGTCACTAACTTAGCTTTATCTATAAAAAAAATCTGACCAAATTAAAAAAAAATGGAAAGGGTGTGAAAAAAATGCCAGATCAGGTAATAGAAGTTTGGCGTTGATAGCTGCATTATTTCGTGCGATATTCCAGATATTCCTCAGGGGGGGGGGGTAAAAAAAGACCCCCCAGTGACTCGCCGGTTAACGCCGCTCGAGCCCGTCCGGACAATGGTCGCCACTCGATCCCGACTGGACAATGGTGTGTACTACACGTACCCCTTGGGTCCCGTTTAAACAGCCTTCGGCGACACCAGGTAGACATTCCTGGCCCTGACGGGTGCGGTTAGGACCGGGGGTCGGCATTCGGCAGCCGAACACGACCCGTTGGGGAGGGGCAGGTTTTGGTCACCTTTCTATCTCCCTAACCAATTGTCGTATCGAGACGAAATATGTGGCAATCGAAAAGTCAAATATGAATATGAATATATGTAATGACTAACAGCGCAAATGTCCCCTCCCCTCATGGCTGGCCAGCGGCAAGCTATCGGGCTTTGGGTCAGACTACGGCCGGCTGCGGCCAGGCCGCCAGGACGGGTGAAGGTCTGTCATGACAAAGTAGAGCTGTGTCAATCTCTACCTTGCGAGCAGCTTCTGTGCAATAATGATGTCGGCATTGGTGTGCATTTGCAAGCCAAACGTACAACCGGTCTTAGACATGTGTTTGGCGAGATCGACAAACTTACCGACTTTTCTTAAAGGGTTAGGTACGTGAAATATATGTGACCTTTGCATTTGATTTAAGGATAACAAAGCCGAATACAAATCAGGCGACCAACTTGTATTGAGCAATTTGCATGGACAGAAACGTGAGACCAGTGTTACTGGGAATGGCTGAGTTAAAGGATTTGAATGTGTTAAAACTATTGGTACGGCGACCAATTTTTTACGATAATAATTCCGTCGGCGACCAGCTTTCATTTTTGTTTTTATCCTTGCTCCGACGAAGCCCTTCGAAGCGCGTAATCGTAACCGACGTAATTCCTTCGAAGCGCGTGTCCATGGCAACAGAGTGGCACGAGTTACAATGAGTGCAGACATCACTGTTGTATTGATTATGAAAAGTTATGGATTATCTTGGACAATAACTTTGCAGATAACATGCACAATACATGTGCATTGCACATGTAGGGTTTGTGCAATAGTCTCCTGGTTATTCGTTCTTCAATACCTTGTTCTCCTGTATGTTGACTTGGTAAGCTATTAAGCCGTGCTCGTCATCGGGTGTGTGTATTCCTGGGTTCGCGTTCAGCTTCTTCATGGACTTTGACTCAGCTTCAGTAATCGGTGTTTCACTCGATTCTGGGAATATAATAACTGCATGATCAATCCAAAGGCATCACCGACTACCATAAAAAGGAAGCAATTCAGAATGATGCAGCTCTGTTTCTTTCCATGTAACGCCCATATGCTACGTTTGAGTGATAGGCCTTGGATAGGCCTATTGAACTGCGTCATGAACATTTTGTAATTGCTTATGTCCACTGATAAGATAATTTATCTCTGATAATCAATGATAATTGACCTAAGGTTAATAGTTAGGTCAGCAGGAGCCATTGAACGTGAAACATTAGCCGTTTTCACGATGGGTTATTTTGCGCGAAATGTTTTAAAACATTTTAAAATGTTTTAGTCGTAGCCGCTTTCACGATGGACTAGTTGGCGAAAAATGTTTTAACCCTCGCCCTACGGTCCCATACGGCGAGGGTTAAAACATTTCTCGCAAATTGCCCATCGTGAAGACGGCTACCACCGAAACATTTTAAAACATTTTAAAATGTTTTAAAACATTTCACGCAAAATAAGCCATCGTGAAAACGGCTATGATAAAAATCCCATAATTGTTTTTTTAATGAATAATCCTTGACGGGAGCAGGATAAAGTAAAACATATTTCACCACTGTGTTTGTCCGTCAAGACGCATGGCATGATGTCTTGGGTTACCTAATTAATTCATATAAAAAATTACCTGACCTTACAAGGTCAACTCATACATCAATTGATTTGCTTCGACAATCCAAATACAATGGCGAAAACCACATTGCTCTACCTTGATTTAGTAAAGAGTAAGCGAAGAAAAACCATACGTGACCTGGGAGTCACCTGCGTTCAACTCGTAAAGGTCAAAGAACAGGACGTTGACATAGGGCTTTGCATTTGGCACAAGAGTTGTGGATCTGGTGAAAACTGGTCAAATTTAGTCATTTCCTATGGATTTGTGTGTGTTTTTCCCCATTTACTTATAATGAAGAGGTTAAAAAATGGGCCTGACCTTATGTCACCGAAAAAACAAATCATTTTAAACGAAATGTAGAGTTACAAATTAACATCTGATAACATCCTGTGGGTTTCAAACAATTTGGTCAATCACTTTGGCTCTGGCACGACTGCATTTTGTAGGTGGGTCACTTGACTTGACCTGGTTATCTGATCTGAGATGGCCCCAGATAAAACAAATACACCATGCAATTGATTCTCAAACAGCTGTGCCAAATTTGGCGGCGCGAAAAACCAGAGGGGCAGAAATGACCCCTTCCCCTCCCGGCAGTGCGCGTGTTAAACAACATGTCCTATAATTGGTTAGATGTTCAATTTGGTCGGGGCGGGCCTCCATAGTACACACCAGACTTGCGACTGGATGCTGAAGTTGGATCTGGGGTCCCAGTGGATCCCTCTGCATTAAATGCATAAAGATCTTGGATTCCAGTGAATCTATCTGCTTAAAATACATGAAGATCTGAGATCCTCCTGGTCCTGGATCACTAAGCGTAAGTTTCTTCAGGATATGGGATCTCAATGTATCTCTAATTTAAATGAGCCTCAGGTCTGGAAACACAAGATACAGGGTCTGACATCAAAATTTGCGGTATATTTCACTGGCAGATCCAGAGAGCGGGCTACAGAGGGGGCTACATATACAAAATAGGCTGTATATGTAGCATGCATTATGTAGATAAGGAGTGCCCACAAATTACCTTGCAACTAATAGCAAACACAGAGTATAGCCGTTTTCACGATGGCTTATTTTGCGCGAAATGTTTTAAAACATTTTAAAATGTTTTAGCAGTAGCTGCTTTCTTTTCGCAAATTAGTCCATCGTGAAAGCGGCTACTACTAAAACATTTGGAAACATTTTGAAATGTTTGAAAACATTTCGCACAAAATAATCCATCGTGAAAACGGCTATAGTAATGATTTATCCCATATCATAAAGTTAGCAAGAAGTAGGTATGTATTCACCAACATGCCTTCATCGCGAAGTTGGATCTGGGATCCCAGTGGATCCCTCGGCATAAAATATATAAGAATCTGGGATCTTTGTGGATTCCTCGATTTATTGTGTACCTGGATCTGGTGTTCCATGTGGATCCCGGGACAAAGGACACATAAATCCTGATCTCAACTGGATCCCGGGATCCAGGCATATGTCATATGCGCACATGTATTGCAATCTACCGCATTAAACGTGTTCCCTGTCAGTAAAAAATATTTGCCTATATCTTCACACTGGCATTCAACTGTGTTTTCTCCGTTGCGTTGTAATTGCCTATTTCAGTCCGCTCCCACATCGGGGAAGAAGAATGTGAGCTCTTGACGAATCAACCACATCCGCAATGGTGCTCTACAAATAAACATACCTGACATCACCAAAAATATGTTTGATGGACGTGCCATTTCACGAATATAACCACAACTGCCACAACTGCCACAACTGCCACCAACTTCTTCGCACGTGGGAGACACTATGACATGGGTCAAATCGGCATACGGGAGTGACAGGTCACACAGGTCACGCGCCTCACCACCCACCAGCCTTCCCAAGTCGCGCACCAACTTTAGCAGCGATGACATGTTGTGATAGTTGTTCAATATACTTGTTGCATCGATTCAAAACAGCGAGCGTGGCCGTAGCTGCACTCCACGCGTCAAAGTAATCCATCTCAGCGTCAGACAAAGAACGCCAAACTTGGGCTAATTTGGGCGGTTTGGCCTCGTTGAACTTGGAACATATCTGTTTTCGCCCTCATGACCCGGACAACTTGGCACGTGCTGCCTGGTGTTCAGTTGTTTGCTTTGCGTGACATCACGTTACACACAAAAGTCACGCGCATCTTTTATCATATGTACCATCCATTTTTGTAGTTTCTTAAACTCATCAAATTTCTCTTCTGTGTACACGACGGACTGATGTAAGGGAACATGTGGTACCCTCCTACCTAGGTAGGTACCACATGTTTCCTTAAATCTGTCCTTAATGTACACAGAAGTGAAATTAGAATGAGTTTTAGAAACTAAAAAAGGAAGATACATATTAGACATACTGTACATACGTCGCTGAAGAAATAGGTACTATCAAGCAGGCGAGGTAGCACAGATGACGATATTGTATCGTCTTTAGGGTTAAGTAGGCAAAATATGGCTTCATTATTTTGCGGTCCAAATAAACGATTGGTTTGTCACTTTATCTTAAGTCAATATTCTTGTTAAGTAGGCATTGCAAAACGAGCCCGGTAACATTTGTGAGAAGCCACATTTCCTTATTGTACGAAATTTCGTAGCATCATCATCTTGTACCCAGTCAAAATGCATGTTACTATCTGATTCAAGGGCTCAGTCACTTATCAAACATTTGTGGGACATCAGCATTCTATGGGCTTTTCCTTACATACAACGTCCATGGGCCTAATGGATTAGGTTAACACGCGCACTGGAGAGTGGGCACTTTTGTGCCCCCTCCCCACATGCTTTTGGTGAATAGCTCAACACGAAGTGGAGCAGGGCGATATTTTTTGTGTGGCATTTAAGCCAACATAATAGCGGATCGTTTGGCGCCAAAATTGAAAATCGGTCAGTAAACTTTTGAGTTATGTGGATTTGAAGCATAGTTTATCATGGATCCACCAAACCCCAGCCCAGCCCAGCCCAGGCCCAGACCAAGCCCAATCAAAATCATATTAGCCCATGTCCGGTCCAGCCCATTCAGATTAGGCATATCATACTTTTCACAAAATTTGCAATCATTATCCTAGCATATTTACTTATATACTATAAATGAAAAATAATATCACTCACCTGTGTGTTACTGAGGGAGTCAGCTGATGGTTAAAATATGTGTTAGCTCTTACCTGGCTTGCGCAGCGCGCGCATTAAGTTTGAACATTATCAGTCCAGGCCCGCCCAGAGCCCAGTGATTTCCTTTCATTAAGTTGAGGCCTAGCTCATGCCCAACCCATGGCCCATGGGATGATTGGCTAGCCCAGGCCATGACGAACTCTGATTTAAAGTGATGGTGACCAGAATCGAGGACGGCGAAGTGATATTTTCGGAACCAACACTCGGATCGGGATGATTCAAAGTTCAAACGACATTTGACATTCAAACGACGTTCATATCGGTTCCACGTCAAAACTTCTAATGCAAAACTTCCAACGTCAAAACTTCCAAGCCAAAACTTCCGTAGGAGAAACTTCTATGCGTCAAAACTTATAACAGTCAAAACTTCTAATGAAAAAACTTCCAAACGACAAAACTTCTAATGAAAAAACTTCCAAACGACAAAACTTCTAATGAATTAACTTCCAATGCAAAAAACTTACAAGCGTCAAAACTTCCAATGCAAAAACTTCTAAACGTCAAAAATTCTGACCGTCAAAACTTACAATGCCAAAACTTCCAGAAGACAAAACTTCTTAAGGAAAAACTTCCAATGCAAAAACTTCTTCGCGACACAACTTCTAAAGCAAAAACTTCCAAACGACAATACTTCCAACAGTCAAAACTTCTAACGAACAAACTTCCAAGCGTCAAAACTTCTAATGCCAGAACTTCTCAAGCAACAACGTCCAAGAGTAAAAACTTCTAAAGAAAAAACTTCCAAGCGTCAAAACTTCTAATGAAAAAACTTCCAAACGTCAATACTTCTAAAAAATATAAACAAAAACTTCTGATGAAAAACTTGCAAGCGTTCAAACTTATAAAATACAAACTTATAAATCAAAACTTCTGATCACACCTAACCTAACCTAACCGCGCACTGCAGGGGGTTCGCGCCGTACACAAACTGCAGGGGGGATTTCCGCCCCCCCCCCGAGACCTCGAAAACTACGCTACGTAGCGACAAGCGGCAAACGTTGTTAGATAGTTCGAGACAAGCGCTATCGAAAGTATATCAGTCTTTTCTTAGGTCAGGTCAAAATTGAGGTTACCAGAGGTCATCAAAGGTTCGATTTTCCGGTTTCAGGACTTCGCTCCAGAAAACCCAAAATATCTCGGAAACTAGGATAGCTAGGAAACAACGTAAAGGAACAATCTAAAGTTCTTGAAAAAATGAAATGGATAATATGTCCTCAGATTTTAGATCAGGTAAATAGTTAAGGCTCCAGACTATCAAAGGTCAAAAGGGTAGAGCTGGTTTTCGTGAATAGCATTTCACATAACACAGGAAGGGAAATAATTTTGACACCATCGTGTTTGTTTCGTCAAGGCACTTTGAAACATATTAATGGTGACCTGTTAAGGTCAACGGATAAATTTGCCCTCAGGTCAAGGTCATTTGGTAATGGTGACCAGGTAGATTATGTTGCATATAGGACAACATGGTGCCTCGAAGAGACAAACTTGTTGGTGTCATCCGATCGTCTCTATCCTTATTCTACCAATAGTTATTAGCAAAACCAAGCTGATGACCTCAGATGACCTTGCAGAGAACACTGAGCGACAATTGCACCTGGGTCATCAATCATGAGCTAAAATAACATGATTCGGAAAGAATGGGC
>VOPJ01001390.1:0-43234 GCA_014673585.1 Semibalanus balanoides
GGTGTAGCGGGCCGTCCTCGCATCGAGGCGACTTGCTCAGTCGTCGCGGTGGTGGAGACTCTCTCTCCTGTCATATCAGTGACATACGTAGACCTAATTGAGCTTCGATTAAAAAAACGAGCGTGTTGCTTGTGATGAGAGAAAGCCATTGACATATGATTTAAAGGTCCTGAGTCAATAAGTGACCTCTGAGGTCATGTCAGACCAAAATGTCACAAATCGTAAATGTGTAAAAATTGAATGCTGATCGAGCCAAAATGGTAAAAGAACATCTTAGTATGCTTAATACATGCCAAATTTGAAATCAACATCACACAATGACCTAAAAACTGCCGAATTTCAAAAAGGTCATTTTAGGTCATCTGAGGTCAGTGACCTCGGTTTATCTTTGGAATTGCATGATCCCAGTGAAACGTATAATTATGTAAAATGGCTCCAAGATTTGAAATCAGCGTCAAAAACTGTCCTTAAAGCGGCTAGAAGCCAAAAAAAGTAATCGCAGGTCATCAGAGGTCAGTGACCTCGAGTGACCTCAGAAAAGGTCAGTTGATGTCAAAATCTCAGCAGAACACATATCTGTCACCTGGAAACACTTTTGCATTTGCTCCTGAACGACAAACACTCGGAAACTGCTCATGTAACAAGGATCGATACTACGGGACGCCAGTTTCGCCTGACATGACCTTGAGAAACAGGTCATAGGTCACGGGTCATGAAATTTGGAAGTTCCAAATTTGCAAAGTATGTGTCAAATTGTTCAAAAGTAAGGTAATGAAAGTTTCATCGCGATCGGTTGCAAACTTCGTGAATTATTCGAGAAAAACCGAGGGGGTGGCATCCACCCCCGTAGTCCGTACCCGGGCGAGGGTTAATCTTTAGCATACACAGCAGCTCCCAAATGACTCGATAGTTTCCTCAGTTTAGGGCGTTTTACTCATAATCAATCGAACAAACTTCTGCAGTGCTCAGAGTTGCTCCAATTCATACCATTTGCTTACAACGCTCATTCAAAAGTTGCCCTTCCGCCATAGGTTTAACATTACGAAGGAATTTCTTGCCCTCACATATGGCAGTGCTAGTTTCGTCCATGACAGGCACGTCTGGCCTGTTGCAGCGTGAGCTTAAGCGTGCCGTCTAATCCTATAGAGGTCAATGGATAAACGGAGCGACGAAGGAACGAGGTTTGTCAGGAACACGCGCGGAAAATATTTCCTATCTTCCACGAGGGAGACATGAACAAAATATTTATCTTTCTAAGTAGAGTTTGATTCAGTCCAGTTCAGCTCAGTACTTGATTTTTCATCGAAACTCACGTGACCTCATCTAACATCTCAGAGGGATGCTATGATCTGCCAATTCATAAATAACACATTATTTCACCTTATCATTGAACGAGAATTCAACCTTTTTATCCTTGCATTTCAGTGGAATGCCAAGATAAAAATATTCCAGCACTGCAGACCCAATGAAAAATCAGTCTCTCTTTATAATATTATATATAATATATATTATATATATACTATATAATATATAATAAAATATATATATATGATATATATATTTAAAATAATATATATATATATATATATTATATATATATATATATATATATATATATGATATAATATATATATATATATAATATATATTTGTTGTACAAGCACTCCAGGATTTACATCACACAAGCTCTAATTCATAGCTAGGTATGCTAAGATGTGAGGACATTTGCGAAGACTCCTTATTTTAACATAATTTTGTCATGTTCCATTATGTCGTTTTTGGCGATAAACGCCAAAACCTAGAACTCCATTAGTGTTAGTTAAAACATTATTGAAGTGTGCGTACCTACTACCTACGTCCTACACTCAGCTAAACCTTGTGTCGGACGTGTGTGTAGATATTTGTGATCTCGGCGTTTTTCATAACTACTGCACTCGCTTCGCTTGTGCAGTAATTTCAAAAAACGCCTCGATCACAAACATCTACATACCAGCATCGTTCAGTAATGCTTATTTATTACTGAGCGATGCTGGTATGTAGGTAGATACCAGCATCGGCTGGTATCTACATACCAGCTAAATTATCATGAAATTGAAGAATAGCCTTGGAAGCAAAGTTGACAAAGCTCACAAAATTCCAGTTAGTTTTGTATCACACACAATGTTTTCACGCGCTCTGGTAAAAAACAATATCCCAGGGCATTTTTTACCAAGTTTTACCATATGCCGAGTAACGTAAACAGCATTAGCGCGTGGAGTGTGGTATTTTCCGCAGTATGCACTGGCATACCGCACTGGCGACAGATGACAAAGACTTGCCAAACTCTGCTGTGTATGTAGATATTTAAGATCTCGGCGTTTTCCAAAACTACTACACTCGCTGTGCTCGTGCAGTAATTAAAAAAAAAATGCTTCAATCACAAATATCTTCATACCAGCATCGCTCAGTAATGCATGTTACCAGAGCGCGTGAAAACAGTGTGTGTGATACAAAGTAACAAAACTAACTGGAGTTTTATGAGCTTTGTCGACTTTGCTTCCAAGGCTATTCTTCAATTTCATTGAAGTCAAAGCATAAATCGAAATTTTGCATTCCCCTCTCTGGTAAGGGCCTGATCATCATTTAAAAATATATGAAAAAAACATTGAATGACGTACACAGCATACGGTAAAAAATCATACCACACTCAGCCTGCATAAATTTGCAAACCTAACTTGATTTTGACCTCGGCCTTCGGCTTCGTTCAAAAATCAAGAAAGCACCTCGGTCTTAAAAATGTATTAACACCAGCGTCATGCAGTATCATTATAACACCATGCACATATGGATGCTGTCCCACACATTTGGAAGCTGGCTAACCCTCTGCTAAATATGTCTATGACGTCAATATATGACGTCAAGGTCACATGCCGTGAGTAGCATGTATGGCAAATATCTTCCTTTCCTTGGACTGCCAATTCAATCATCTCGCCTCGTTTTTTATCAAAAATACCTCGGACCTTTGCTCAGACCTGATGGTCCTCGGTATTTTCGATAAACAAACTCTGTGAGATCATTGAATAGTCCCAGCCCCGGGAAGGAATGCATTGTCCTCCGGTGAGATTGATTATTGTTTATGGCGGTGATTATTGTTTCCGGCGAGATTGATTAGTTATTGACTTCAATGTTTGGCATGAGGCCTTTGCCAAAACCTGCAAGCCGTCCTAATGTCTCCGAGATCCTCAGTCCATGGGCCCACGCTTCAGTGGCATGTCTACAGGAAGCATCACTCTTGTCTTGATCAGAGAGCTCGTCGTGAGCAGTTTCGGGAAATGCCAGTCTGTCATTGGAGTCGGATTTCCGGCGCTCGAAGGCAGGCTGCACCAGATTCCCGGGCCGCTCGAGACGTCAGCTTCGCAGAGACATGGAGCTCCAACTCCCGAACGCTGAAACTTAATAGACATGTTGTTGTTACGCTGCCGGCTGTTGTTGAACTAACTTTGAATTCGGTTGGTGTATAACTGCTTGACATTTTTCAGATGGTTGTTCGTTTATCAACAAATAAACGAATTTTTACAGTTATTTAATACAGCTCCTCCAGAATCTCCAAATGTAAAAACTAATCCAAACGGCAGACACCAACACTTAAACTGGCTTCAATGCTCACGTTCCGCCCTCGCCCCCGGCTTTACCTCTGACTGGTCCTCACGGTTTGGATTTTCCACGAGCGACTCTGGAAGTCTGAACGGTGCAACGTGCCTTGGCGACTGAAGTCAAAATGAACCCCGCTGTTGGCTCTGCTCGAGGTGCAATCATAATATAATTGACGCACCATAAAACGTAATTATAAATGTATCAAGGCTTTCGAGTTTCGTCGAATATGAGCATAAATGGAGAAAACCCGAACATCAAAAGCAAATCTATCGCCCGGAAACGGGATTGTAATCCCTGGCAGACGTAATTTAAACATAATATAATTGTATCTGGTTTCCACTCTATATAGAACACCACTTCTTCTTCCAACGACCTGCTTTCAGCAGATGAACTCAGAGTGCAACAGACCCTGGTGGCCGCCAGCCCGTTTGAAGTGCTTCCCCGGCTCGCCGGCGCCGGTCAGTTGGACCGACAGCCGGTGACAGCTCGGTCTGGCTTAACGTCGCTCTGCCTTATCACCAGGCCGTCCTCGGGTCTCATTCAGAGCGGTGCAGGCGTGTTACCGTCGCGGCCGACAGCCGCCGAGCCGGCGAATGGCGCCCAACAGGCCGGCCAATGAGCCCGCACGGAAGTTAGAGTCGGCGGGACTATGTAAACGGCTGGTTGGTCGGGTCAGTAGCGGCGGAAACACGCGCCGCCGCGGCCCCCCGACGGCCGTCACTGAGCGGTGCGATGACACGATCACTGAACGTCACTGATGACACGGCCGTCACTGAGCGGTGCGATGATCACTGAGCGGCGGTCGGAGGACGCAAACAGCCAGCTCTGGTGAAATGCTCTGTAGCTGTTTGAGGTGTCACTGTACCAGTGACAGATCTACGGCTGGTAAAAATCGGTATCCCCCTTCCCCCGAAATACAAATTGGTAAGCAGACGTCTGTTTTTGCCCCCCAGCAAAAAACATGGTTTGAAATGCGTCAACCTTTACACTATATCCGTGAATAATAAGGTATGGGTCAAACTCGTGATGTTGTTCTGAAGTTATTTGAAACTTCATGTAGTGTATTCATCGCCGAGAAGATGAACCGTTGACAAATATATATGTAACAGATAACTGATGCGACTTGCAAGTCAGTTAACTTCGACCCAGGCATTTTTGGCCAATCTACACCAANTTTTAAAGACCATTGAATTGCCTTCATGCTGTACCAGTTTGGATGTATCTTTGAAGAGAACACACTCGAAATGTTATATAAGTACCTTGTTTCGCATTTTGTTCTCTCGGGAGTGCTAGCAAGGGTGTCGCTTCCTCCTAAAAGTTGGGGTGGGGAGGCACATTGAAGTCGATTATTTCCATGCAACGCCCAAAGGCGTAATGTACAAATCCGAAAATGTCCTGAGAGAACAGGTGCCTCTTAAAAGGCGGGACATCTCTCCCCCCCTGCTTGACGTCCATGAGCGCTAGCCAGAGCCACGTGTAAAACTGGACAAAGTCGTTATTTTAACCCCAACTTCATCGTCTATGTTGGACCTGTAAATATCAACGAATCTTCGCGAAACTTCACAGAAATGCATTGCAACCACAATTGGACAGAAATCAAGACCCAGACAAGATCGATTATTCACTTTGAAGAAATACCCTGCTGTAATTTGAATGCACCCTAATAATATATATTAATATAATATAAAGTATATATATATAGTATAATAATATACTATTATATATATATAATGTAATACATATATCTCATAATATTATAAAATATACTATATATATAGTATATAATAGTATACATAATATATATATATGATATAATATATGTATATAGTATATTCCCTTTAACTGCTGTGCCGGCCAATCCAGCGGGACGCTTATTTTGGAACCAATAGTACCTATCATGAAAATTCGCATTAAAAATGCAGTAGAGGCTTAAACACACTCATAAAATGGGTGAACAATTTTCCGCCATTTCAGCCGACCACCCCCTCCCCCAGTCAAACATTAACGGCGACGCCCCTGATTGTGTCAATCAAAATAAAACGAACTATAGGTAGGTAGGCATTGACGGATCCAGGTATGACGGATAACGGAGCCATTTCGGGCCATGCCCCCCACCCAAGATCCTGAAACCATGATTCGCCTCCCTAAAAAATGGACATACCCACAGTTGCTGCCGGGTTTGACGATTGCGCTTTACCCCCCCCCAGTCAAAACTTTTGGCGCTATCCCCCGCTACCCCCCTCCGGCTCACAACTTTGGGGGAATAGTCCACTGAGTTCCCCCCAAACAAAACAATCGGCTTGAATCCGCCAGTGGCCCGACCCATACCCCCCCTACCCCTCCGTCAGTAGCATATGGTTGAGGAAACACAAATTTATTTTTCGAGGTGCCCCTGACTAAAATCCTGGCTACGTGCCTGTATGTGTTGTAAAAATCGGTGAAATATGAAAACTATTATAGTTCCTATATCTCAATATTCACAATGCACCAAATTGTATATATGTTATGTTATGTTATGTTATACGACCCAGGTAAGCACAACTTTTTTTACAAACCTGAGATAAATTGCACCAATGTGGCTAGGTTACACTTAAAGCAAAGAATATATAGACATAGTTATATAAGACTGAATTTAGTTACCCTCAGCCTCAGTTTATCAATTTTGTATGCAGTAAGTTTAAATTGTTTTTAAATGAAACTGCTCATGAGGAAAGACGCCCTATTGGCGCTTGAGCCGTTCTGTCAAAATGAAATATTTTTAACCGAAAGTGCTGCAACTGCTGCCAGTTGCCATAGTATTCTCGATTATTCCTCTGCATGCTGTTTATCTCCAGACTCCAGTAAAACGCCCTAATCGGCGGTAACTGAGCAGTATCTGTTGCTGATTCAATTCAAGTGGGCTTATACTTGATATTCATATAAAATAAGTTGTATTTAATTGTTCATTTGTGTTAAATATTTGGTGACTATGTAAATTGACTTCCCAATAGGTCTTAAAATGATGTCTTTCAAAAACAGGTGTTTGAATTGTCAGACCTGAGGATGGGCTACGCCTGAAACTGTGTTTTTTTTCGTTTTTTATTTGTTTTTCATTAATATATTCCAATATTAATTCAGACGGAGTGAAGTGAGGCCGCGAAGCGGCCTCCACTAACGTAGTCCTACAGATGGGCCAAAATCCGACTTCATCGTGCTTGCCTTGGCTATGCTTGCTCGTTTGCTCGCTTGCTTGCGTGGGTTTCAGGGATAACTACCGTTTCAACTGCACTGATTATGCAAAAGTTACACTGATAACTTGGCCGTAAAATAACACGATGTTATAGGCTACGTGAAAATATTTAACACAACGAAGAAACTCTCACCATCCATAGATCAACAAAACCATTGACCTCTATAAGGATTAGAACAGCTGACCATCGGCAATCAAACGTGCCCACCATGTATGGCAGACGTGAGGGCAAACTATTTTTTGCGGCAAGTGCGGTACCATTGGTATTTCCCTATTCAAGGGGGCTGCTGCGAGGAAACTCGGTATGACTATGACAAGCAGTTTTGTTCGGCAATCGGTTGCAAACAGAGGCAAAGTGATCCTGCCGAGAAATGGGAAGATTTTGACGTTTCATATGTAAGTACATTTTTTGGCTATAGAGAAACGTTAGTTATTGGATTGTTTTTCGGTGAGTAGGACATGCGCCATATTTGTTCATCTTCATTTGCTATGTGATGTACCATGTTCAATTCGCTATGTGATGCACGCTGAAAATACCAGCTTTTCATGTTTAGTGACGCGGTTCTGATCACATGATGAGGTCTTTTAGAAATACTTTACCAAGTAACGGAGTGAGTGAGAACGCGAAGTGTTCCGAACGAGCGTAGTCTATAGATGGGGTCCAAATCCATTTTCCGTTTTTTGCTTGAATGCATCCCAGCCTTGGCTTGCGTGCGTGGGCTTCCGATCACTGCACTGATTATGTAAAGTATGACACTGATAATTGTAATGTAACTAACATATGGTATAGGGTACGTGGAAATAATTAACATAAACAACTGGCAGAAACTTTCACCATTATAAATCAATAAAAAGTGTTTACTAAAACTGCAACATGCTTTGACTTCGAATTCACCTCCGGCGGTGAAAATCAGAAATACAAATAAATGAGAGATACTGAAAGGTGCAGCTAAGTATATGTTTCACTATTGCAACAAACAACAAAGCTTATCAGTTGCCGTAACACAATGCAATAACTCGCTCGTCTGTTTTCATGTCATGCCATGGCTTTACCGAGACTTAGGTCACCGATTTTGCTTTACCTGACCAATAGGTCACCGATTTAAACCAAAATCGGCAATAACAATGTAGGTAATGGGATGCACTTAATGAAGCGCTGAAAGGTTTCGAAATGCCATCATTCAACGCACTGTGGGGCTTGTGGCACAACCGCAAAGTGCCATTTTTGGGGTTTTTGGCGGAATGGTAAACCTATGTGGGTCAATGGGTAAAACGGGTAATGGAGAGATATCTCTGCGTTCGCCTGTTTTCATAAGGGCGAAATACTGCAGTGAGCGGCAAGCTGAGTGCATTCTTGAGGCAGAAGCTCCGTAAAATGGCTCCAAGATTTGAAATCAGGTCAAAAACTGTCCTAAAGCGGCCAGAAGCCAAAAAAATGTAATCGGAGGTCATCCGGAGGTCAGTGGACCTCGTTGACCTCAGAAAACGGTCAGTCGATGTCACACATCTCAGCAGAAGACACCACCTGTCCCTGAAAACATCTTTGCATTTGCTCCTGAACGTCAAATACTTCGGAAACTGGCAATGTACTAGATCCGATATTACGGGACGCCAGTTTCGCCTACATGAACCTTGAGAAACAGGTCATAAATCAAGGGTCCATGCAATTTGGAAGTTCTAAAGTTTTCAGAGTATGTGTCAAATTGTTCAAGAAGTAAGGTACGCTAGAGTTTTCATTGTGATCAGTAGCAAACTTCGTGAGTTATTCGAGAACAAATGATGTGCATCCACCCCCCTACCCGAGCGAGGGTTTATTCCTTCAACATACATCCAGCAGCTTCCTGATGCCTCCCATAGTTCTCATTTTGGGGCGTTTTACTCATAATTACTCGAGTTGAACTCCTGCAGTGCTCAGATTGATCCATTTCATACCATTTTCTTTCAACGCTCATTCAAAAGTTCCTCCCCTTCCCGCCATTAGGTTTAACATTATGAAGGAATGCCTTGCCTCCCATATGGCAGCGCTAGTTTTCATCCATGGCAGGCAAGTCTGGGCCGTAATTGCGGAAGTAAGCATTAAGCGTGCCGGTCTAATCCTATAGAAGGTCAATGAACAAAAAACTGAATATCAGTTGCAGGATAAGCACGGTGCTTTGACTTCGAATTCAACCTCCGCAGGTTGGAGAAGTCAGAAATAAAAATAACTAAGTGCAAACACCCCCCCCCCACCCCAGCCCCGCCGAGGTGCAGGTGGTTGCTTTACTATTGCAACAAACAACGATGCTTTTGCCTATCAGTTGCCGGACACAAATGAAAATAACTCGCTCCGTCTGCTTCATGCCATGCATGCCTTACTAGTGAGGCTATGGTTTCTATTGTTTCTATTTGAATTGTTCGTGATCTTCCTTTCTCGAATCCGCCAAAAGGTAGGTACGTTTTCAGTACTGCAAGCCTCAATCGTATAAATTCAAGCTAAGACCAATATTCGGTGACTACATATGTAAAGGCTTCGCCGTCGGACAATTATGCCGACGAAAACCATGGATTGTAACTTTGTAAAATAAATTAAATATAACTTTCATCAGATGAAACATATTCAAAGTAAAATTTATGTAGATGAATGGCATCTGAATGGTGAAAACCTTTATCTCAATCGTGGCAGTGGTTGAAGAAGTTATCAGCTCTTCCGAAAAGCGTCTGTTCGGTCGGGCCGTGTCGGGCTGTGTCGGGCCGTGTCGGGCCGTGTCGGGCTGTGTCGGGCCGTGTCGGGCCGTGTCGACCCGACACTATCGGGCCGTGCCGGATCAAATATAAATGTATCTAGTAAGTTGACGAGAAACCTCGGGGCGGTTCGCGACCGCTCGTTAATCACAAGCTAACGGGTTTTCCGTCGTACCTATACCTAAGCAATGAATGCTATCCTCGACCATGCAGCTGCTTATGGCGACTCATAGATAAATGGATGTGGTTGAATAACGGCGGAAGCTTTCTGGCATCAATCTATGTCGCAATTTAAATTCCCAGTGTTTCGTCTTAGCGAATCACTCTTGAATGCGACATCCTGGTTATTGGGTAGTTTTTCGATCGGTCGGAGAGCAGCTTTACATATTTTTTACCACTCAACAGGTGACCTCATGCAATGATGTCACTATGACGCAAGGACCGGTCAACAAATAATACTGTACAGCTCTGTGAGTGCCTTCCCGCATGACTAAGACTCAGGAGCTTGACTCGTGACTCTTCGGACACGAAATCCACGGGTTCCGGTTTCGATTCGAGCTACTGGCGACTCGGAATCGAGCTCCCGGGTTCGAGCTGCTGGCGAGGCCATGCGACTCCCCCGCTAGGGTCGGCGTAAGAGATCCCGGCTATAAATGACGGCAGACGAATAGTCCTAGAGCCCCCCCCTCACCCCACCCACCATCTCAGTGCCTGCCCTGCGGGCTGGGAAGTCTAGAATATTCTTAGCCTAGCAAGCGTCACCTCTTTTGGTGACGTCATGGCACTTCGATGACGTCATACTCGGTCCGAATATTCTTACGGGCGGCTGAAATGAAGACGATTGCATGCAGATGATTGAAATGAAGTATGGTGTAGGTACATATTTTAGCAAACTGCAGGACAAGTAATCGTTTTACGTTCCCTAGAAAGTTTTTGAAACCAACTGCATTACATTACAAGAAGGTAACCGCGAGCTTTGCAACATAGTTGATATATAGGGGAGAACGGGGCACGTTCTGTCACGGGGCACATTATGTCAGCGGGGTTTCCTCGTGAAATACCCACCGCAGGGTTATTGGTGTTTCGATAACATATGCTCTTTTGTGCTTTGCAGTGGCCCGGTTACTATCAAGCAACAACATGCTGCGAACCAGATTGGTCCAATTTGGAAAAGTTTGTTTTGCAACAGGAAATCCAAACTTTTTATAGTAGAACTAAATTTTGGCTTTGGTGGCCATTCAGATAATTGCATAGTGTCTTTGAATGCTGTCATGGGCCTATAGGAATGTCGAGAAACATTTGTGGGGCGTTATTCTGCCATTCCCAAAGTGTTTCAGTAATAAAACGAAAAAAAGTTTTGGAAAAAACCCCCTGTGGGTTTAGAACGGGGGCAGATTTGTTCACCCAATCTGGGCGACAGGTTGCTGTACTGGAATCTGTTCATGATCGCTGAAGTTCGTATCGCTTATTAAACGACCATAAAATATTGGCCTGTTGCTTACAGATATGCCACACCCCTACAACGTAAAACGAATCGGGTGGTGCGGATGCAGTTCAAGAGCGGCCAAATTACGTTAGCCTGCGGGCAGATTCTGCCCCCCAAAGATCTCGAGAACCGCATAGGCCGATATTTCGATGGGAAGAAAAAACCATTCGAGTTCGTCGTGGACACCAATCTTTCCTTTTGTACCCCAAATTGCTTTTTTGTTCAAAATGTGGGCCAAGGTGGTAACACACATTTGAAAAATATTGGAGTTTTTGAAAAGGTCATTGTAGCATGTCATTTCGAATATGATTTTTATGCAAAACCGTTTTTGATCTTCTAGATGACATGGTCTTTAATGTATGAAAGGGAAAAGTTCAAAATGAAAAAATCATAGCGTATCAGGGACTCTGATTCGTGCATGGGAAACAAGAAAAACGCAAAAATTGCAGTGTTGGATCGTATGAGCCGTCATTTCTTACACTATTGACTTGTGCGATGAATGAAACCTCTCTCCCCCATGCAGGACACCACAAATGACCGTTCGGTTGATAACAGAGTGCCCCATCAATGAAGAATGTGCCCCTCTAGGTACAGAACTTGCCCCGTTTATATTGGGCAGTTCTGTCAAAGTGAGTCATCGCCACATTATCGACACTGGTGTGCGAAAACAAACTGAGATACCACTTGAACCCTAAAAACCGAATTTGAAGCTATTGATGTATGTAACAGTATTGGAAAGTATCAATCACCAAGTCTGAAAAGTGTGCCCGCCAGGGCCAATTAACAAAAAAGTGACAGAACGTGCCCCGGTCTCCCCTACTGGATGCAAATGTGGATATAGTGGATGTCGATTCATGTTACCGACAGAAAACGGGTTCATGTATTTGTTTTGCTTCGTCGGTCTCGAGTCACATTAATTACCTGAGTATCTCGAGTCACATTAATTACCTGAGTACCTCTGACCTGAGTCGGGAGTTGTGTTTGGAGATGGCCGATTTTAGGCTGCAGTGAGCCACAGACGATAACGTTTATCGGAAGCAATGTCTCTCGGCTTTTCCCTTGATGCATGCACATTTGGACGAAGCCGTTGATCAGTGACCTCATAGTGGCAACGATAGCGGTGGGCTGGAGATTTATATACGAAGATGGTGTAGAAGTGCCAAATGTGTGAAATTAATGATAATGGGTAATGATGGTAGAGGATTGGTTAAAATTAAGTGTGAATTCAGTATTCCTGTCATTGAGTGAGAGCGTTGTTCGCAATAGCTGCCGCTTAGGGTGACAATGATTTGCGAAATTTGGAATTGGTATTGGGACGCCCCCGCAAAATGTGATGCTACTAACAAAACATCACATGGTAAATTTCATTTGGAAAAATATTATATTTAGAGTAGCGGCAATGGCTTCAAAGATTACACGGCCCCTCCAATAGCCGCCATTGACTGGGTGCAGTAATTAAACGCCCCCCCTGATGGATCTTTTCGTATAACTCAACACGCGATAACCGCTATCACGCTGAAACTTCGTAGCTTCTTACCACATCGGATTTAACGTCTCTGTGCAAATTATAAAGAATTTGTCGAACGAAATTCTAGTTATAGCGAATTTAGTGACGTCACTACTCACGAGTTTCACACCAAAATCAGCTTAACATTAATAGACCGCACAAAGGCCATCTTTTGAGGAAAATGAAATAAAAAAAGGTCCGAAGAGAGGAAATAGCAAGCGGATAAAAACATGGTTGTCCTCGCATTTTGATAATTGATTATGTATTACCCAAAAAAATAAAAATTACACGATTTTTTTTGGGGAAATGACCGCAAAAAACATCTAAATTTGCGTAGAACGTTGAAGATTTTTCGACGAAATTCTTCTGTGATTTTCCTCAAAAAGACGTTAACAGCAATTAGAAGAGTAACCAAAAAATTTCACGATTGTAGAGCCTATCGGTTGTTGGTTATTTACGGAAAACAATCAGGGGAGCGTTACGCGCTCACAAGCCAATGGCGGCTATGGAGGGACCGTAGTTAATCTTTAAAGCCATTGCCGCAACCTCTAAATATTATTATTTGTTCAATAAACTTTGTGTATACGTGCTTTGATCATTATGACCACATTTTTGCGGGAGGTCGTCCCTTACAATTTCTCGAAACTTTATTTACATTCACCCATGTATAAGAGTGTCACCCTTACTGTATACAGTGCCGCTGCATGCAACGCTCGGGGAGCGCAGTCCCCTTATGACTGTGATGGATTGTGACAACGTCGATCGCAACTCGACTTTTTGATATCGTTCATAGTTTTCGGCTGGGTTTAATAGTTTCTGAGGTATATTTGCTGAGAGTTATATTCTGAGGTTATATTTTCTAGATAGTATTTCTGAGGTTATCATTTCTGAGGTTATGATTTTCTGAGGTTATATTTTTGAGGTTATATTTCTGAGGTTATATTTCTGAGGTTATATTTCTGAGGTTATATTTCTGAGGTTATATTTCTGAGGTTATATTTCTTTCCGCCGCCACGGCCGCCGTATCTGAGCTGACCGCACCAATGTCGCCCTCCTCAGGAAGTCAGTCCGCGCTGCCCTGGTGCTGCTGCCACGCTGACCGCCACCAAGTGTGACCGTGCCTCGCTCAGGAAGTTCGGTTCCGCACGCTGCCCTGTGCTGCTGCCACTGCTGACTGCACCGAATGTCGCCCTCCTCAGGAAGTCTCGTCCCGCTTCCTGTGCTTGCTGCCACTTCTGACCGCACCCAATGTCGTCCTCCATGCCAGGACGTTCGGTTCCGTGCTGCCCTGAGCGGGGCTTGCCACTGCTGACCGCACCAATTCGCCCTCCTCAGGACAGTCGGTCCGCGCTGCCCTGGTAGCTGCTGCCAACTGCTGACCGCCCAATGTTCAGCCCTCTTCCGTGAAGTCGTCCGTGCTGCCTGTCGGCTTGGCTGCACTGCTGACACGCGACCGAATGTCGACCCTCCTCTCAGGAAGTCTCGACGTCGCGCTGCTCCTGGTGCTGCTGCACGTGCTGACCGCACAATGCGTCGCCTCCTCAGGAAGTCAGGTCCGTGCTGCCCTGGTTGCTTGCTGCCATCTATAGCTGACCAGCCACAATGTCGCCCTCCTCAAGGAGTCGCCGTCCCGCGCTGCCCTGTGCGTGCGTCCCAGCTGCTGACGCAACCAATGTCGGCCTCCTCAGGAGTCGGTCCGCGCTGCCCTGTGCTGCTGCACTGCTGGAGCCGCACCAAGTCGCCCTCCGTCAGGCACCGGTCCGCGCTCCGCCCTGGTGCTGCTGCCCACGCTGACCGCACCAAATACGCCCCTTCTCAGAAGTCTGTTCCGCGCTGCCCTCGTGCTGCCTGCCACTGACTTACCGAACCCATGTCGCTCTCTCAGGGAAGTCAGCCGCGCGGCCTCTGGTGCTGTTGCCCACTGCTGAGCCGCACCCCAATGGTCGCCTCCCTCAGAAGTCGGTTCGCTCGGCTGTCCCTGGTGCTCTGCCACTGACCTGACCCGCCACCAACATGTTCGCCATTCCTCAGGAAGTCGGTCGCGCTGCCTCGGTGCTGCGTAACATGCTGACCAGCACAAACACGAATGTCGCCCTCCTCAGTGAAATCCGGTCCGTGCTGCCCCTAGATGCTGCTGCCGCTGCTGACGCCGCACCTCAATGTCGCCCTCCTCAGGATCGCGTCTCTCGCCTGCCCTTGGTGCTGCTGCCACGCGTGCGGCATCACAACTCCTTCAATGAAACCTTCTTCCTGTACACACCGCGCTCTCCGCTCATCTCCGGCGCCTCATGAAGCTACAAGCACCACTTTCTTGCCTCCTGCTCGAGGGCTAGTGTCTCTGCTGCAGTCCTACTAGCTCTTCAACGACGCAGAGTCTCGCGACGGATGACGAGCTGTAGGTGTGGTAGAGGGAGGGCAGGCACGTAGCTATATATACTGTTCAGGAGGCGCGGGCCACGCTCCAAAAAAGAAAAAACATATTTGCTCCTAACAAATATCATTCTATCTAGTACTGAAATCACAGTTTTTGCTCCTCAGCCATATGTTGCTGGACCGGGTGGCGGGGGGGTGGGTCGGGTTTCAGAGTATCTTCATTCTATTTCGAGTGTGATTTATTTCGCTCAGGGGGGCATGGCCCCGTGCCCCCCCCCCCTGGCTACGTCCCTGAGGGAGGGGGAGGTGCATGGGTGGCGGGGCTGCTGTCTGGGAGAGGAACGGTATCACTCATTTGTCTTAGTCACTTATTTGCTAAATACTGATTCCATTGTCGAAGGCATGTCAGCGTTTCTCATTGCCATTGAACACCGGGTCGCTACCCTATAGACCATGCAGGATCCTCTTCATCCTGTGAGGGCCGACCAGTGACCAGTGTGCTACAGGTTTAGGCAGTGCCTGGCGTCGGGATGCATCAGGCAATCAACCAAAGAGGCTTGGTCTGTTAGTCGCCTTGTCGCCAGTGTTGTTGGAAACGAAACAGGTCCGAAGTGACTTGTCTGTACGCGTTCCTGCTCGGTTTCCAGTTCCAGGCTGAGGCTTAACAATACACTGTGGGCGTCACAGTTTCTTGGCGGCTAAGCTGCTTAGAAATTTATACAAAACATTGTTTGCGAAAAACACATCACTTGTAGTTTGCGTCGCAGTAAATATTTATAATCTGTGGTAAACTAATTCATCAAAAATTAAAGAAGTTAAGTATAAAAGTTCTCACTCGACCAATCATTCTTTCTCCTGCGTCCATTTTTATATATAATCTGACAAGCTCGTCAGTTTGTTCGTGCATGCACAGTGATCATAGAGCATTCTGAACATTATTGTACGCACTAAGTGATCAGGTATATAGTCAGCTTTCATTCACAGCGGCTGCGTTACACCTACGCACATTCTAATAACATTCGACCAAAATGGTTATTCGTATAGCATAACCATGCGTGGGCCAAATAACCTATAGGTTATTGGCATTGCAGCTATAGCTGAAAGCCACATCTAGAGAGGAGCGAAACAGTATCAATCCTCGAATTCCTTCTAAAGGCGTCCCACTCATGCAGTGTTTCCAGTGGCGTCGGCCAAATGAGAAAAGAGATTAATGCTTATATGTCAGCTTTGTATGGGTGGATGTATGTCCCTCGGCATTTCCTCTGATAGTGGCGCCAGAGCTGGAAAAGCGGATAGATCTCCGGTGTCAGAAAGAAAAAAGATGTTTGTTTTTAGCGGCTTTTGTCGAGATTTATTAGAAACTGGCCGGTATAAAAAGTTTGTCTTATATGAAGTTGTGTTGCGGTGAAGAGGAAAGGTTCCGGAAATATGATAGACCACCAAAAAATATTGCAATTAATTCACTGTCAAGAATTCTGAGCTATGGTATGGTACTTTATCGTAAATGTTGTCGCTATTAGACATTTTCCGTGGTAATGGCGCTCATGGTCTCTATAGTCCTTCCTGTGACTTTGTGCTACAGTTCACAGACTGCTCAGTGCCATGAGATTTCATACGGTTTGCGAGTTAAGTGCGGAAGTTTTCATACATGTGTCCAGATCGGAGAGTTTCCGGGTTTTAATTCAGTTACTGGTAGCTCATTCTGAGTCTAACTTGGCCAGGTCCCGGGTGTGTAGCGAAGATAGTTCCTATGCCGTCAGTGCAGCGGCCGGACCAAGCTGCGATGTCAAAGTCAACAATCAAACGCTAAAATGGGACAGCAGAGCGCCATGAGCAAACTGCAATGACGTCCGTGAAGCTCGACACTTATTCATTGACTTATTCAGCTTTAGCCCAAAGATCGGTCTATTATTCAATTCTGGCACGTTGATCACGAATAAGAAGATCGTTTTGCTGTTCAAGATCATCTTCAAGGCCAAATTCAAAATTAAAGAACGAGGTACCGCATAACGTTCCGAATTTATTGCTGAATTCTTTCCAAAGTGGGCCTCCGAATTTATTGCCAGATCCTATCCTAAGTATCCTAAGTGGTTCCCTATGCTAGACAGGCTCCATAGCTAACGCCCAAGGTCCTCCAAAGTCAAAGTCACAGGTCAGTTTACGGTGCCTGACGTTAAATATGGACCCTGTCTATCATCTGGGACCACTTTGGAAAGGAGTCCACCATACGTTCGGGACGTTATACGGTACCCCACCCTTCGACCTCGAATTTGACCTCCAAGGTCAAAGGTCAGAGGCCAGGTCACAGTGACAGTTGTTGGATATAGATTATTACCTTAAAAATGACCTTTAACAGCCAAATGAAGCTCATAGTCGTGATCAGCGTTCCATAATAGTATCTACCTAGAGACGTTTGGGCTAAATCTGAATCCGTCGCTGAATAAGTCGCTAACTTCACGGACGCTCTGTAATGTTCATGATGGGCGTGTGATGTGGATCATCTATCGAATGTTGATGTGGACATCATACTTGCTGAGAATGTTCACTTCTTCGTTTTTTGTCTTGCTTAAATCATGAAAAGCAAAAGCGGGAATACGTTGGCTGTTTATTCCAAGCATTGCCTGACGCCTGNGCAGTGAGTCAGAGAGACGGCGAGTCAGAGAGACAGCGAGTCAGAGAGACGGCGAGTCAGGGAGGCAGTGAGTCAGGGGACGACAAGTCAGAGAGATAGCGAGTCAGGGCGAGTCAGAGAGATGGCGAGTCAGAGAGACGGCGAGTCAGAGAGATGGCGAGCCAAGGAGGCAGCGAGTCAGAGAGACAGTGGGCAGGGAGGCAGCGAGGCAGGAAGGCAGCGAGCAGAGAGACGGCGATCAGAGAGACGGCGAGTCAGATAGACAGCTAGTCAGCAGAGACGGCGAGTCAGAGAGACACGAGTCAGAGAAAGACGGCGTGTCAGAGAGATGGCGAGTCAGAAAGACGCGAGTCAGAAAACGGCGAGTCAGAGAGATGAGAGTCAGAGAGACAGCGAGTCAGAAGATGGCGAGTCAGAGAGACGGCGAGTCAGAGAGATGGCGAGTCAGATAGACGGCGATTCAGAGAGACAGTGAGTCAGGGGACGACGAGTCAAGGGACGTCGAGTCGGGGAGGCGACCAGTCAGGGAGACGATCATCATCATTCATCAGCAGCATTCAGCATGTTTATTAAACATAAATGAAGTAACATGTGAAAATAAAGCAGAAGGATACAAAGCAAAAGCTTAAATCAAAGCACCCTGTCTGTAAGAACCAGGGACGAAGAACCAGGGAGGCGGTAAGTCAGGAAGCTTCGCTGAAGGTGGTTAGACAGGAGGGTAGAAGATGCACCGTTCCGTTATTTCTGGCGCCACACGTGACAAAAACAAACACAATACAACGGAAAGGGGGATCCGACCGTGGAATCGACACACTTTCATTCAACTATGGTCTATTGCAACAACAGCAAAAAACGCAGACAGCTAGTGATTCAAGCCTCACAACCGAAACGAACATACGCACATAGCTGCAGCCCGCAAATTAAACTGTAACACCAAAACAAACACCTGACAGACAAAAAGTACAACCAAAACATGGGAACAAACATCTGACAGGCAGCACTTACAATACTATAACACAGCCGAAACAAGCAGTCGGCATTTCTAACTCAGCCAAGGAACTTCGAGCAGCCGGCGCTCTCTAACTGCGCCACAAATGAATGAAATACACCGACCGCCGCAATGCGATTTGACCGGGTCAGAGCACCCTACCAGACAAAATCGCTGAGAGTCGACCAGCTGCGGCCGGGACGCGATCAATGACGACCAGACATTGCATAATTCGAAGTCAACCAGCCGTTCAGATTGACATTACTGTCGCCCCTCCTCCGCGTGTGGTCTGCTGGGGGATTATGTCGCAATGCGTGGATGGCATTTTGATCGGTGATATAGCTTTAAGAGAAATGTGAAACGGGCATAACTGCACAGAGGAAGCCCAAAGCTGCCGCTGCCAAAAGACACCGAGCGTCTTTACCCTCTTCCTCTCGCGGGGACAGAAATTTGACCGCAATTACAGTTGCCCAGAATGCTATTCCGCGGCCAAAAATTAAGGCAAACAAATACAAAACATCCCATAAAATACAGACTTCTCCCGGGATTTGACACTTTATCTACCGTGGACACGACCCACTTCCTCGTCCAAACTGGGGGCTTCTGAAACCCCATTCCCTCCAACTGTATAGGATCCCACGCCCCTGGTGGCTGTCATGTATAGGTACCTGGAGTCTGGAGGGCTGACCTGTTCTCTGATGTGGCATGCCGCCATGCGTGTAATTCATAAATGGTAAACAGCAAATACTTTGAGGTTGAACCTTTTAGAAATGGACAGAACAATTTTGAACGTGGAGAGCCACCATCCGGCCGTCGTACCGCTGCAAAAGCTGTAGGTATTAAGCATAGGGGATAGTGAGGTATAGCGGACTAGCTAAGGAATAACGTCATATATTTTGTAAATGGCAACCGGAAACTATTAACAAATGTGTGAAAAGGGTAGTTTCATGTTTCAGCTCTGATTTATATTCAGATGAATTGTATCTGGGACTATTACAAATATGCGTAATTTTACCCCGAATAACCGATTACATGTTTCGGGCGGCAAAAAATCGCGGGGCAAAGTGGACCACCACACCCCATTCGATTAAAACAATGTTTTATGTGCGATGTTTCTTTCTTGATTTCAAGACCTTGTCGTTCAAATACTGAATCAGTTATTGATAAAAACAATACCATGTATTTGTAAAATAGCCCTGTCATGAGTGTCAAAAATCCTGCAACTATATACAGCGCAGGCAAATGGCTCTGTTACTTCGAAGCATTTCCAAGAAAAGCTCATAACTCGATAACAAACAGGAGCATACCTTGAAGCAATTCCGCTGCTTTAAAGATCTTTAAAGGCGCCCTTCCATTATTAAAATACAAAAACATGCAATCCCGTGGATATGGCAGCAAAGCGGACCATCCTGTCCACTTTGCCCCAAATCAAAGTTTCACTTTGGACAAGCATTTCAAACGACACGCCCAAAATTACGATCAATTGCTTTTGGCACATTACAACCAGGGCTGCGGAGTCGAGTCGCGTTTTTCAGGTGACTCCGACTCCGACTCCGACTTCCGAATCCACCTCTCGGATAGTCGAACTCCGCACATCACCGCGTCTACATCCGACCTCCCTCCGCCACGGACTCTCGCAGAACTTCGTCCGAGACACTTTCGAATCAACCGGGCACACCGCTCTATTCATATCCAGGCCCCTCTCTTCCTCGATCTCTCCTTCCTCTCCGTTTGTTTTGCTCTTCGTTCTATCGAGAGCTCCGATTCATGCTTGTTGTTGGCCAGAGGAGGAGTTCAGTTAACGGAAGGGGCTCTAGGGACGTGTGCTTAGAATGCGCTTCGAGGTCGGAGATCGTCGGCGTCGGATCGGAGTCGACGCTCCGGAGGGTCGGGAGTTCTCGAGTACTCGAGTCGACAGTCGGAGTCACCTGCCAGCGCAGACGCGGAGCTTCGCGCGAGCCCTGGGTTGTAAAGTGCCAATAAGCACTGGATCGTAATTTGGAAGTCGTCTCCGTTAAATGTCTCCGTCCAAAAGAAGTTCACTTTGCATTTGGTTGGCACAGAAAGACCAGGCGACTGGTACCGCCTTTGCCCTCTGCTATCGATGCATGGATTGTGTATTAATAAATATTGGAAGGCGCTTTAAGATCTATAAGGCACGAAATTGCTTCGTTCAGTATCTCCTGGTTGTTATCGAGTTATGAGCTTTTGAAAATGCCGAAGTCAAGCATTGCCGCCGCTTATATATGTTGGCAGGATGTTAACTCCCATGAACAGGCTATTACAAATACATGTATTGTTTTATTCAAAACTGATTCAGTTATTTGAACGACAAGGTCCTTGAAAATCAAGAAAGAACATCGCAAATAAACATTTTTTAACGGAATGGGGTGTGGTGGTCCACTTTGCCCGCGTTTTTTTGCCGCCCGAAACATGTAATCGCTTATTTTCGGTGTAAAATACGCATATTGTAATAGTCCCAGATACAATTCATCTAAAATAAAGTCAGAGCTGAAACATGAAAAACGACCCTTTGCACCACCATTTGTTAATAGTTCCGGTTGCCATTACAAAAATATGACGTTATTCCTTAGCTAGTCCGCTATACCTACTATCCCCTATGCTTAATACCTACAGCTTTTGCAGGCGGTACGACGCCGTATCTGGGGCTCTCCACGTTCAAAATTGTTCTGTCCATTTCTAAAGTTCAACCTCAAAGTATTTGCTTTTACCATTTATGAATTATTACGACGCATAGGCGGCATGCCACAATCAGAGAACAGCGTAAGCCCTCCAGACTCCAGTACCTATACATGACAGCCACCAGGAGCGTGGGCATCCTATACAGTTTGGACGGAATGGGTTCAGAAAGCCCCCAGTTTGGACGAGGAAGTGGGTCGTGTCCACGATAGATAAAGTGTTCAAATCCCGGAGAAAGTCTGTAATTTTTATGGATGTTTTGTGTTGTTTGCTCCTTAACTTTTGGCCGCGGAATAGCATTCGGGCAACTGTTAATTGCGGTCAATTTCTGTCCTCCGCCGAGAGGAAGAGGGAAAGACGCTCGTGTCTTTTGCAGCGCCAGCTTGGGCTTCCTCTGATGCAGTTATCGCCCGTTCACATTTTCTCTTAAAGCTATATCACCGACAAAAATGCCATCCACGCATTGCGGACATAATCCCCCAGCAGACCACAACGCGGAGGAGGGCGAATAATGTCAATCTTGAACGCTGGGTTGATTTCAATTATGCAAGTCTGTCGTCATTACGCGTCCCGGCCGCAGCTGGTCGACTCTCAGCATTCTGTTCTTGGTAGGTGCTCTGACCCGGTCAAATCGCATTGCGGCGTCGGTCTGTATTTCATTCATTGTGGCGCAGTAGAGAGCGCCGGCTGCTCGAAGTTCCTTTGGCTGATTTTAGAGAAAATGCCGACTGCTTGTTTCGGCTGGTTATTATTGTAAGTGCTGCCCGTCAGATGTTTGTTCCCAGTTTTGGTTTACTTTTTTCTGTCAGTGTTGTTTGGTTTACAGTTAATTTCGGGCTTGCAGCTATGTGGCGTATGTTCGCTTTCGGTTTGTAGCTTGAATTCACTACTGTCCTGCGTTTTTTGCTGTTTGTTGCAAAGACCATAGTTGAATGAAAGTGGTCGATTCCACGGTCGGATCCCCCTTTCCGTTATTGCTGTTGTTTTTTTGTCACGTGTCGCCAGAAAATAAACGGAACGGTGCATCTCTACCCTCCTGTCAACCACCTTCAGCGAACTTCCTGACTTACCGCCTCCCTGGTTCTTCGTCCTGGTTCTTACAGACAGGGTGCTTTGAAATTTAGCCTTTGCTTTTGTACCCTTCTGCTTTATTTTCACATGTTACTTCATTTATGTTTAATAAACATGCTGAATGCTGATGATGAATGATGATGATCGTCTCCCTGACTGGTCGCCTCCCCGACTCGACGTCCCTTGACTCGTCGTCCCCTGACTCACTGGCTCTCTGAATCGCCGTCTATCTGACTCCCCATCTCTCTGACTCGCCGTCTCTCTGACTCGCCATCTCTCTGACTCGCCGTCTCTCTGACTCGCTGTCTCTCTGACTCGCCGTCTCTCTGACTCGCCGTCTCTCTGAACTCTGCCATCTCTCTGACCCCCGTCTCTGCTGACTCGCGTCTCTCTTGACTCGCCGTCTCTCTGATCGGTCTATCGACTCGCCGTCTTCTGACCGGCCGTCTCTTCTGACTCGCTGCCTCCCTGACCGCTGCCTCCCTACTCACTGTCTCTCTGACCTCGCTGCCTCTTGCTCGCCATCTCTCTGATCTCGCCGTCTCTCTGACGTCGCACCTGACTTCCTATCTCTCTGACTCGGTCGTCCCCTGACTCACTGTCTCCCTGACTCGCCGTCTCTCTGACTCGCTGTCTCTCGTGACTCGCACGCTCTCTGACTCACGCCTCCCTGCTCGCTGTGTCTCTCTGACTCGCCCGTCTCTCTGACTCGCTGTCTCTCTGACTCGCCGTCTCTCTGACTCACTGACCTCCCTGACTCGCTGTCTTCTCTGACTCGCCTCTCTCTGACCGCTGTCTCTCTGAACTCGCCGTCTCTCTGGACTCGCTGTCTTCTCTGACTCGCCGTCTCTCTGACTCGCTGCTCTCTGACTCGCCGTCTCTTCTGACTCACTGCCTCCCTGACTCGCTGCTCTCTGACTCGCTGTCTCTTCTGGACTCGCCGTCTCTCTGATCGCCGTCTCTCTGACTCGCCATCTCTCTGACTCCGGCCGTCTCTCTGACTCGCTGTCTCTCTGATTCGCCGGCTCTGACTCGCTGTCCTCTCTGAACTCGCCAGTCTCTCTGATCGCTGTTCTCTCTGACTCGCCGTCTCTCTGACTCGCTGTCTCTCTGACTCGCCGTCTCTTCTGCTCACTGCCTCCCTGACTCGCTGGCTCCTGACTCGCTGTCTCTCTGACTTCGCCGTCTCTCTGACTCGCCGTCTCTTGACTCGCCATTTCTTCTGACTCGCCGTCTCTTCTGACTCGCTGTCCTCTCTGATCGCCGTCTCTCGACTCGCTGTCTCTCTGACTCGCCGTCTTCTCTGACTCGCTGGTCTCTCTTGACTCGCGTCTCTCTACATCGCCTGGTCTCTCTGACTTGCCGTCTCTCTGACCACTGCCTCCCTGACTCGCTGTCTCTCTGAACTCGCTGTCTCTTCTGACTCGCCGTCTCTCTGACGCGCACGTCTCCTGACTCGCTGTCTCTCTGACTCGCTCTCTCTGACTCGCTGCCTCCCTGACTCGCTGTCTCTCTGACTCGCGTCTCTCTGACTCGCCAATCTCTCTGACTCCGCTCTCTGACTCGCCGTCTCTCTGACTCGCCTGCTCTCTGACTCGCCGTCTTCCCTGACTCGCTGTCTCTCTATGACTCGCCGTCTCTTCTGACTCGCCCCGTCTCTTGACTCGCTGTCTTCTCTGACTCGCCGTCTCGCTGATCCTGTCTCTCTGACTCGCTGTCTCTCTGACTCGCCGTCTCTCTGACTCACTGCCTCCCTGACTCGCTGTCTCTCTGACTCGCCGTCTCTCTGACTCGCTGTCTCGGCCCGCGGCAGGTGAAGCGCACACTGCGCCACTTCTGGAAGCGTCGTATGGCGGCTCGGCGCGGCGGCCGGCGCCGCTCCAACCGCTCTACGTCCGTGTTCGACAACCCGACCCTGCTGGAGGTGGCTCGCCGGCAGTCGGCCATCACCAGCCGGCTGCGTATGTCCCTCGAGTCGCAGGTCACCATCGGCTCGGCCGGGCGGCACCGCGACCCGCCGCTGCCAGCCGCCGCCGCCCCCGACCCCGGCTCGACCCCGTCTAACGGCGCCTGCTTGTGACCCATCGCCGAGGAGGTGACACTATGACGTCACCAGCGGTCACGGTCGTCCGGTGGGGTGGCCGCTGGAGACCTTGCAGGTGTCAGCTGTGAGGATGGTGAAGACTGTGGTAGCGAGGTCCGTGTGGTCGCCGGGGATGCTGATGACGTCACCGGCGCGGTGGTGGTGGAAGTTGTGATTGAACTGGAGTCGTGATCGGCGGTGGGAAGGACGCTGATTGTCAGGGTAATGTAGCAGGAACACTGTGAGTAGTACTTGCTGACTGCCGAGGCGACTGCGAGTAGAGTATGCTGAATGCCGAGGCGGCCCGTCGTTCGCAGAGGGCGCGCGCAGCCCAGCCTAGCTCGCTCTAGCATCGTTTACGTGTTTCACTCATCGTGTCCATGTGTTAATGTATTGCCGGCTGGCCGCAACAAGCATTGCGGTCTGGGTGTTAGGTACAAGTGGTGTAACTCTTAATCTCTTTTGTATGTATTTCCTTCTTCCTCTTCTTTTGCCTGACTCTCCTCACTTCTTTTCCCATTGGTTGTCGTTTTTCACTTCACTCTCACATTGTTTTGTGTTAATCAATTTTGTCTCTCTTGATATATCGACTCTGACTAAGTTCTTTCCCCTCTGTTTCCTTTTTCTCACTTTGCCTTCCTGTTATTTGTATAAAATGTCGAAAGCCATTGCGCTGTATTTGAGAGTTTTCGTTTTCGAAGTCACTAATTTTCGAAAACACAGTATGTGTAAATGTAATGTTATAGGAAACTTTTCGCTTTCATGAAATCACATACATAATGGCTTTCAAGAAAATACATGGGCAGGTACTATGCCAGAATCAAATGTGCGTTTCTGTAAGTCTGAATAACAAACTTAATCTCGGGGCTCGGGCAGCGGAATGACACCGCACCAGCCGTGGCAGACCTCTGTCTATGTATGGTGTACTGCAGGCTGACAGACCTGCCGGGGGGAGGGGGGGGGGACCTGCAGCTCAGTGTCAGCTAGGCCGTGGTCAGACGACAGCAGCTGGAGCAGCTCGAGGTCTGATACATCAGCAGAAATCAGGCAGACTGGCACGGAGACAGCCCCCAATCGACTGTACCCGCACCACACAGGTCATCGGACCCCGTGTACCGCCCTGTGAACCTCACAGCGCTGTGGTAAACGCACGTGACACTATGTACCGCCCCGTGTACCTCGCAGTATTGTGGTATACCCACGTGACATGGTGTACTCTATGTAATTGTACAGCCCCGCACCGCTGGCGTAGCAGCCGCACCACACCATAACATATTCAAGAGATCAGTGCAAGAATCGAACCCCGATCTCCGGCGTAGCGACCAGTGAACATACCCCTGCTCCAGTGCGCTGTCTGGCTTAACGGCTCAGAAATCTCTGCATCGTTAGGTTGACGCCGCCAAACGAGACAACTGTTACTAGAAATATATAAGAAAATAATCAAATATGCGTTCGGAGCGCGGCTTTTCACCCACATCGAGTAAACACATGGTCTGGTCAATGTCAATCTATTTTGATGGGAGAGCCGCCGTGTACTGGCAAAATCATATCAGCGCCACCAGTAGCGCCGTCTATCGAGGGAAGAGGCGGCGCCCAGGGCAAGACTCTCTGGAGAGCGTGCAGCCCCACTACAGAGTCAATACACCCAGCACCCAGCCAGCCGAGGAACGAAATCATCTGACGGCGTAACAAAACGCACTGCCGAACAATAGAGCAGATGTAAAACGGTCAGTACAGAGACAAACGGAAACCCAGTTAGACGCCCGGAGCCGCTGTTAAACAAGAGCCGCTGTTACAGTAGAAGCATGCTTAACGATATACGCGCAGCGTCCAAACCGGAAACAATTTGACAACGGTACCGTATTCGGGAGAGGGTCGGAGTCGGACTCAATCAGCCCGGAATCGAACAATCAACGCTGGACTCCCACAAAGCACTCATCATTATCTAGCGCAGGTTCAAGGTCATAACTATAATAGTTTCTCGCTGGGCGGCCCGGCTCCACAGCCCCGTCCGTCTGGCGAGCTTGCAGTCCGAGGCACTGGTGGGGCCTCACACAGCGCCACGGCACCTTCCAGATTGATCCATCAGAAGGGAGCACACACCTGAATACGCGTCCCGGCGACGTTGCATATCGGGACCAGACATAGGACCGGATTCACCTGTTCTAATCACCCCCAGAGAGCGGTCCGCTTACCAACAACTCGGCGCGAAAAACAAAGGCTAAGTTACCGACATCACAAACGAACGATTTACGCTGGACGCACGCTGAGCGCGGGAAAAATGAGCGAACATCAAGACAGAGAGAAACGAATTTCAAAATCAAACAAAACAACGTCATCAATCTTCGTTCTCCTAGTTCGGTTCCTGGCTATATGGCATTTAGTTACTGACTGCCTGCGCAGCGCGCGAATGCCATCTATCACAACGGCTGGCAAGTTCAGCTTCGTACTGAGCGCGGCAGATGGCGCTGCTGGCGGTATCAGCGGGGCGTTGTCGTCGCGTCGATGGTGAGCTGGCCGTACCCCATCAGCGCCGTCTCGTCCCGCTCGTGGGCCTCGCAGAAACCAGCCGTCTGCCGAAACAGGCACATACATCGTGAATTAGTAGAGTAGCGCAGCCGAACCGCTTATCTGCGTTACCAGTTTTCGGTTATACCAGCAGCATCAATCTTAATAAATTGGTTACATGATAAATTTCTGCATTATCATTATTATCGTAAGAAAAAAAAACATAATCGAGCTCACAGCAGCGCAACTCTTCTTGTGATTTAGCAACAGGCATTCCAAAACAATAGTGCACCTCAGATTTCTAAAAAAATCTTCCCCACCGTGAATGGCACGGCATTCGTTGTACATCATTGCCTTCCCCTATAACTATGACCAGCGCCCCCGAGCTCCGTCCGCCAGCCAGCCGCCTCACCAGCGGGAATGTGAGCGTCGTGACATGCTGAGGATCGTCCACGATGGACTGCAGTTTGGCAGCGATCACGATCCGGTCCCGGCCGTCCACCAGGCCAGCGGCCACCAGCTCCTGCGCCACGCTGTCCGCCGTGTCCATGCCGTACTCGTACTCAAATCGGATGTCGTTCAGCTCCCGCTGCTGGTTCCTACGGCCGCCGACAGAGGTCAGGGCACAGCGGGGCGAGGCAGGGCAGAGGGCAGGGCAGAGGGCAGGGCAAGGGGCAGGGCAAGGGCAGGGCAGAGGGCAAAGGGCAGAGGGCAGGTGCAGAGGGCAGAAACAGGGGCAAGAGGCCAGGAGGGCAAGGGCAGAGGGCAGGGCAGAGGGCTAAGGGCAGAGGGCAGGGCAGAGGGCAGGGCAGAGGGCAGGGCAGAGGCAGGGCAGAAGGGCAGGGCAGAGGGCAGGGGCAGAGGGCAAGGGCAAGAGGGACAGGGCAGAGGGCAGGGCAGAGGGCAGGGCAGAGGCAGGGCAGAGGGCAGGGCAAGAGGGGCAGGGCAGAGGGCAAGGGCAGAGGGCAGGGCAGGAGGTGCAGGGCAGAGGGCAGGGAAGAGGCAGGCAGAGGGCAGGGCAGAGGGGCAGAGGCAGAGGGCAGGGCAGAGGGCAGTGGCAGAGGGCAAGGCAGAGGGCAGAGGGCAGAGGGCCACAGGGCAGCAGGGCACAAGGGCACAGGCAGCAGGGCAAAGGGCAAGGGCACAGTGGGCACAGGGCAAGAGGGCACAGTGCACAGGGCACAGGGCACAGGCACAGGGCACATTAGGCAACAGGGCACAGAACACAGGGCACATTAGGCAGCAGGGCAAACATTAGGCAGCAGGAGCACAGGGACAGGGCCACGAGGGTCCAGGGCACAGGCACAAGGGCACAGGGCACAGGGCACAGGGCACAGGGCACAGGGCACAGGGCACAGGGCACAGGGCACAGGTCAGAAAGTAACTGTGTTTAGGTAAAAAGAATAGCGTACGGAATGGCAGGTTGTTGTGTTGTGGACTGTGAAGTCTATTTGGCAGCAGTGGGCAGCAGGGCAACAGACACCGTAAACAACCGTATCAACAATAGAGGACATCTATCGTCCACATACAATACCCACACCGACTACCGGGACAATAATACTACTAAAAACTGCATGTTTCCGGCAAGGCACAGAAGCGTTACGCGACATATGCCACCAGCTGATGAGAGCTGCCTCTGACGGTCCATAGCTCTGTAATTGTCCACGCTCAGTGATCTGTTGAGACCGCCAGCAAGTGTGCAGTAGGTGTCTGGACCACCTCTCACCTCATCCTCAGCACCAGGTCGATGCAGTTCCGGGGAGCAGCGTCACTGCCCGCCGCCGCTGGCTGAGAGTCAGCAGCAGAGCCTGCAGAGGCAGCGGTGGGGGCCCCAGCAGGCGCTGTGGCGGGGCCGGCGGCAGGGGCGGCAGACGACGCAGGCTGGGATGGACCGACCGTGTTGGGCTCTGCCGCCTTGCTCGCCTGCAGTAGAGACAGCAGCAACAACCAAGCACTAGTCAGTTTCATACTGTCAGGCTTTTGTATATTGATGTCTGACTGCGGATAGGCATGTTTACTTGTATTAAAACAATTCAGAACATTGCTATCCACTGAAAGGCGGACTGTAACACCAAAGAATATCTGCAGGACAGCAGCTGCGTGAAGTGCACGGAGCTGAGAGCTGAAAACTCACCGGCATCTCATCATCTGACTCGCTCGACTCGCCGGAGGACCAGACCCAGCTGCCCTCCCCCGTCTTGTGGAAGCGACCCGAGGAGCCCGGCGTCCGCACCTGCCGGGTAACACAGCCCGCACACGGCCGTCAGAGTAGAGCCGACACGACACCAGCCAGTCCCGGCCCGGCTGACACACACTCAGGGGCCGCTCCACCTGGGTCAGAGGCTGACACACACTTAGTACTGACACACACACACACACTCTGAGTGTTGACACTCACTCAGAGGCCGCTCCACTGGGTCAGAGCTCGGCCCGCCCGACACACACTGAAAGGTCGCTCCACTGGGTCAGAGATCTCAGTCGGACGTGCGGTGGTGCTCAGCAATTCTGATTTACGCCGAAAAACAGGTGGAGAGAATCGGCCGAAAAACTGGGCTGTCGGTCATGTCGGCCACGGGACGCTAGGTGAGAGCAATGTCACGCAACACACAGCGATCAGTAAACTCCTACCTTGCCGGAAGGAGCCGTCGGTTTGGGGCCGGACTGGAACATCTGCTGCAGGAACTTCTTATCCTTGGCTTTCCGGAAGAACGGGTGCTTCAGCAGCTCCGCTGCAGTTGGCCTGGGAAGACACGGGGTAGACGGAGTTGACCACAAGCCACCAACAGCGCCAAAACAGCCACCGGCAATGAACAAACTGGGTTGGCAGGACGCACTGATCTGCTCTCGGTCTCGACTAAACGTAACCAGAACTGACGAACCGAGCTAGAACACATATAAATACCATCACGAGGCTTCCGTCATTTACATGACATGCCTACCTTGCGCAGCGCCCAGCACTCTTGGCCCCGAATCACGTCCTCATCGTTCTACACATCGCGAACGCCTCGCCGACAGGTTGACAGGTTAACCGCTGCTCCGCTGAGTGTTGGGCTCTCATTGGCCGGCAGAGTACTGCGATTCTTACCGTTTGGCGGGGTCTTTCTGCAGGCAGTCGCTGATCAGCTTGCGGATCGTCTTGCCGTAGGACTTGTACTGGTCCTTGTCGTCGGCGCCAGAGTCGATGTTCGGAGGGTCGTTCTGCGATGGAGGGAGGTGATATTAGAGAAGACAAAACGAAACGAAATCAGAGAAGGATACCGCGGGAGGGAGACATTAATCAATCGACGATCGTCTGTCAATGTATTGCATTTTGTCCGTCACATTTGTGTCACGGGGAATCACACTAAATCACTTCAATCTCGGGAGCCATCGTAACAGCCGACATTTGGACACGTCCCATTGACATTATCTCCGGCATTCGGACAGCAGCCGATACCAGCAGCGACGACCTTTCACCGTCGCTGACAGGAGGCAGCGATGGCCTGCCACCGTCGCCGAAAGGTCCGATACGGGGCACCAGCAGTCAGCAGTCAGCAGTCAGCAGTCAGCCGTCAGCCGTCAGGCCGTCAGCCGTCAGCCGTCAGCAGTCAGCAGTCAGCAGTCAGCAGTCAGCAGTCAGCAGTCAGCAGTCAGCAGTCAGCCGTCAGGCCGTCAGCCGTCAGACAGTCAGACAGTCAGGCAGTCAGGCAGTCAGGCAGTCAGGCAGTCAGGCAGTCAGGCAGTCAGGCAGTCAGCAGTCCAGTCAGTCAGCAGTCAGCAGTCAGACAGTCAAGCAGTCAGCAGTCAGCAGTCAGCAGTCAGCAGTCAGCAGTCAGCAGTCAGCAGTCAGCGGTCAGCTGTCAGCGGTCAGCGGTCAGCGGTCAGCGGTCAGCGGTCAGCGGTCAGCAGTCAGAGCAGTCAGCAGTCAGCTGCATCCCACGCTCGATGGCTGACAGCCGTGGACTGGGACAGCGATACCTCCAGGAGGCGCCACCGCCTTCTACAGGACCGCGCTACGATTCACCGCCGCTGTGTGTCTGCTGTGGCATACAACGCTGCCTCCGTGTTCAGTCCTGACTGGTTATTGATTCGACTTTTTTGGAAGGATTAAATCAGGACTCATTTTGGAATATGAATGATTCAGACACCGTTTGATTCATGGATACAAATTTTGAGAAATTATTATTTACGATTCAAATAATCAAAATATTGCTTTGATCAAATCAAGTTTGATTCACCATTGAAATAGCATTGCGCAGTCTGTTTGATTCAATCAGCCTTGTTTCTACGCTGGTTTTGATTCAATCATGATTCATGAATCAACAAATCTGGTGCTGAACCAGTTCTTCTGTGATTCAAGGGACTTAAATTGAACGATTCCAATCGATTCAGTCAAGAGTCGAACCAATAACCAGTCTGGTCCAGTCTCACCTGGAGGGTCAGCATGAGCACTTTCATCGGCGGGTACTTGTGGTAGGGCGCCGTGCCCGTCGCCAGCTCGACCACGGTGATGCCGAACGACCAGATGTCCGCCTTGAAGTCGTACCCTGTCACCTGGCGACAGAGAGCAGGCGGTGGTAATCGGCAGCACATCAATACCAGGCCACGCAGATGGCTACAGTAATTATAGGATTATTAAGATTGGATTCGGACGCAGCTGGGTGGATGACAGTGTTATTAAGTAGACACAGCACGGCCTCGTCTGTATGAAAGTGAACTAAATGAAGCGTCAGTCTGCAAACACTGCGACCGCTATGGGCACACATCGTGATGTATTCTGTTTCTTAAACGTTGAGTCAAACAGCTATACTGGAACGAAATGGAAATGGAAACTAAACAAGTGAAGACAAAAAAAAAACATAAAGCAGCAAAACAATCATTGACGTAGATATCGATCGTTATCCATTTCAAATGAAATACTACACAATGAATTATTGGTGACAACAATTAAAAGCGACGTGTTTTTCACGCTCATCAATTAGATATCCAACTGAACTAGCGACGGCAGAGAAACGCGCGTGCCTGCCTATGAGTAAGCAACCTAACACAATATTCATAAGAGCCAGCCTGGGCCACAGGCCTCACCCCTGACCTGACCTCACCTGTTCCATGACCTCCGGCGCCATCCAGCAGGGCGTGCCAACGAATGTGTGCCGGGCCTTCTCGCGACTGAGGTCTCCTCCCGTCGCCAGCCACGAGCTGACACCAAAGTCGGCGATCTGAATACTCCCATCCTCGCCGATCAGGATGTTACCCGCCTTGATGTCCCTGCGGTTCAGACAGGTACACAATCAGCACATAATGGGTACCGATCAGGATGTTACCCGCCTTGGTGTCCCTGCGGTTCAGACAGGTACATAATCAGCACATAATGGGTACCGATCAGGATGTTACCCGCCTTGATGTTCCTATGGCAACAGCGGGCACATTATCAGCACATTACTGGAGCTAATCAAGATGTTATCGGTATTGATGCCCTGCGTAGTGCGAACGGGTAGGCGTACGTTCAGCTTACATGACAGGTGGCAGTATAGGTAAATGCGATAGCAGAGAATAAGAAAATCGAAAATAAAGTAACTAAGAACTCGAAGCAAATCCACTTTTTGATAAATACTTGTTAGTGTTCGATTTCCAGTTCAGTTCCCTGTTCCACCATGTGTGAGCGGAGTTGTGACTCGCTCCAGGCACAGCTATAGGTACCAGTTGTGCCCCGCCCCACTCGCCTGTGTATCTGGCCGTTGCTGTGGAAGTACTCGAGGCCTTTCAACACCTCCTTCATCACTGTGGCGATGGTGGCTTCGCTGAGGACGCCGTGCTTGCAGTCCTGCGTCTTCACGCGGTGTTTGATAACGTCCAGCAGGGAGCCGCCTGTGACACATATACATCCACTGTAACTAGGCACTATCAAATGACAAATGGGGCTATGATTTTATGATAGCTTGATCCGTAGAATATTGCTTTGTTTGTTTATTGGGGCTTTAGGGCGCGTCGACTGTAGAATATTGCTGCAACGAATGGAATTAACAGGTGGCAGTATCGAACAACAAAAGAACACTTCCACAACCCATGGCAATTTGACCGATCAGACATAATAGCACAGTGAGAGTCGAGTGAGAAAACACGCAAAGCTGGTTAGAGAGTCGGAAAGGCTCACCATTCAGCAGTTTGAGCACCAGCCACAGCTCCTCTTTGACGACAAAGCTAGTTAGAGAGTCGGAAAGGCTCACCATTCAACAGTTGGAGCACCAACCACAGCTCCTCTTTGACGACAAAGCTAGTTAGAGAGTCGGAAAGGCTCACCATTCAGCAGTTTGAGCACCAGCCACAGCTCCTCTTTGACGACAAAGCTGGTGAAGTAGGTGACCACGTTGTCGTGGTGGCATGACGACATGGCAGTGATCTCTTTCTGAAGAAAAATGGAATAAACGAGTCAAGATAGCGATCAGACTTGTAAACATCGTGAGTCAACGGATTCGAATTACTCCCGTCTTGGCGTCCACCCGTCGGGTCCGCTCGGCCCGTTTTAAGAGACACTGCCACCTTAACATTATATTTGAATTGAGATATCAATTTTGAGTGCTTAGCATTGAAACTATGTATGGTATAAGTTAAAACAACCACCGAGGTGGAGTCACAAATAAATTTGAGCTTGATCTTGACATCTGAAAAATAAGTCCATAGTGTATTGGTAAATAGACCCGGAGCCGATGTCGTCATCTCTCTTTACTAAATGTTGATGATAGTCGATTTGTTTTACATTTGGCAGTACATTAGCCATACATTTGGCAGCGTGAAGGTTTTCTCTATTTCCCGAAATTCCTTAATATGACGTCTTTAGCTTAAATATTAAAACTTGAGCTTTTATTAAATTGAGCACTGTTTGTGAGAAACAAAATATCATAATCGTGTTCGGCAGCAACTACTTCATATTTAGCACCACAAGTGGCGTACATTTGATAACTTTTGGGAAGGTGGCAGTGTTCCTTCAACGGCCGGGGCTCGCTGCCCCAGCTGAGATGCAAGTTCGGTACACAAACCAGGTATGTCCTGGATTTCGGAACATATCTAAGTTACATTTATCTGGCTATGTTTAGCTACTACGTTCTTAAAAAAAGTATTTTAAACCTAGCACATCATCTGGGTATGTTCTGAAGTCTAGAATATACCCACTCTGTGACTAAACTTGCATCTCAGTCGAAGCACACAGGGGCAGCGAACCCTGATCGTTATCATGACCGGACGGGCTGACCACAAGACGAGGACAAGCCGAGCCCGTTGATTCACCATTTTACAAGTCTGATAGCGATAACTACTTCCGCCTTCTCTTATATAATTTTACCTTACGTAACATTGAGCATTCATCTTCCCTGTATGCTTATTCACATATGTTTCCAGTTCTTAGCTGGGAATGCCGCGACTTTCTCTTTTATAGTCTCTGGTGGTAACAAAGGTGTTATGAGTCGCTTGGATAGTGGAACTCCTGGTCACCTGCTCTTGGGTGGCGGTTAGAAAGAAAATAATATCTTACAACAGGCATCTGGATTGAATAGTAGGTATCTCAAAGTGACCCTGATATCGCTATGAGAAACGTTGTAGATTGCTTAAATCGTAGCGTCAGCCGGATTACCTTTCCAGATGAATGTGGATCAAACATCCATGATTGGTGGTCTATGAACCAATGATAATTGTCTTTGAATTACGTTCGGACGCTGTGTGGTTGCCACTATGACGTCGAGATCAATGACGACGCTCAACGCAGCGACACTGCCAGAATACAACGAACTAGCATCTATACAAAACGGTGGGGAATGTCATAGGTGTCATAGGTCATAGGTGTGCAAACAAAATCAAAGTTAGAATATTTCACAAAATCCTGGACAATGCTTACCAAAAGTTCATCCATACTCGTGTTCCATTTTTCCAAGTTGATTCGTTTTATTGCACATTGCTCCTGTCGCGGTATGCATAGCGCCTCGTGCACCGCCGCTGTCGCACCGACACCTGGGAAGTAAGCCGACATCCCGGGTTATCATGACATTTGTACTCTGTCTCCAATATCCCCATGCTGCACTGGCTGCTGAGTATTGTTCTTCATCACCCAGGGATAAACACAGAAACATTGTCATGACATTTCTCTCCAGTGCACTGCTGCTTGGTGTACCAGGATTCGACCAGCAAATGGCAGCAGGCAAAGGTAAACAACAAAGCCAATGAATGAATGATTGAATGAATGAATGAATGAATGAATGAATGAATGAATGAACACTCCATGCTTGGGAATGTCGCAAAAGAAATGCTGATTAGCTGCTGTTATCAACACTCATTGGGCGATGGTTCATGATCAAAACTTACTCTTATAAACATTGAATAAGCACTACTGTCAATAAGTGGGTAACATAAATTTGTGCAAATTTGACATCTACATTCATTTATAATTATGGAGGTTTCTTTCTAATGAATGACATCATTGATAAAGTGAGCAATGCATCATGCCAAGGTAAGGTAGATAATATGAGAGCACTGAACAGCAAATGCATTATTCAGACTTATCAGTTTACACCAAGGCAAAATTGGCAGAGACAACAAAACACAACAACTTGGCATAAGCACAATCAATTTTTAGCTTCTCCGCATAACACATGCTTATTTCTTTCAGCCCTTTCCAACCTGTAAAAAGCTATTAAATGCATGACATCAAAGAAAATACACATTTTTATATCTGATGATAGCTACATAACATCTACAATCTGAGACTTTCACATATCATGTGAAAGCAGAGTTCAAGGTTAATATTGGACTACTTTGCATTCATTGGAATGTTTAGGCTGAAGTTCCTTACAAGAACACAGTAAGTTTGCTTGGCTTGAGTCTGATGATGATTGCTGCTTCAGGGAAAACAGCTGCTATGGTTGTATGGTACCTATTTTAGCTTGAGTTCATTCTGATCAACTGTGACCAGCATCTTAAAAATCAGCTAACAAAATCAACAAAGACAAAACAGCAAACAGTATTTTGAAGGGAAGTCAGATTGTAAAGGCTTTCACAAGTATTATAAGTCACCACCTCAGCAACTGAATGACCCATTACAAGAAGTTTGTAACATTGTAAAGTCATACTTTTTTTGCTACTTTTACTCATGGTTAAGCAGTAAGTTATACATTTTTATATGTTTTCAAGGGTACACTAAGATGCACACCTTAATGTAATCTAACATTAAGGTGTATGCACATTTATGTACCCTTGAAAGCTTTGAAAATATAAAACTAATAGTCTGTATCATGTCAATATTCTTATTGCAACATGTTACACTGCCATGACAATAAGGTAAAAAATCAAAAACTCTGCACATCCAAACAACAGGCATTAAAGCTGTTTGTGATGTACAGTATACACCCTAAAGCACTAATAAGTACATTGCCACTAACATGAAAAGCCGATAAAACAGCATGTCTGATCTTACAGTAATTTATCATTCTGCTAACTGTCATAACTCATGCCCTTCAACACTGTAAGATTAGACAAAGTGAGATGAGTCATGAACCATATGCTATGATTATTTTTAATCCATGGCAAAACTATAAGCAATGAACTGGTGAAATCCCCACATCAACTACATATAAATTATAAATTACAAAAAAATATAGTACAAGCAGCCATTCTCAACCTTTTTGCATCCCACCTGAATCAGATCAGTATTCAGCAGAACCAAGATCATCCGAGTGGCTAAGCTGAGAGCATTGACTCTGGCAAGTGTATGACTTGTTATGTTGCGTCTGTCTTTGGAAATTTTTCATTTCCAATGTATGTGTTGTGTATGTGCTGCAAAACTATGTACCTGTGCTGGTGCGAAAAACTAATATTATAAGTAAAACAGCACACAGATATAATCAATATTGCAAGTTCCTGATTGCAGCAAGGTTTCAATGAAAAGCTAACATACAAATATTAGCATAAGCAAATTTAAGAAATTTATGAGCTGTCTGAAAAAAGACCTAAGTCAACAAACAAACAAAAAATGATTTTTCACACAAAAAACAACAAAAAACACAAGACCGAAAACGTATCATGTGCGGCATATATGCAACACAACAGAAAAAGTGCCCGCACGGCAAGGTTAAGCCCATGATATCGAAAAATATGACAAGTTTTCACAAATATAACCTACACTCACCTTCTAGAAATATTCCACTTACCTATAACTGGTCCCAGCTCGTATTCATCCTTGTTATTGGGCCAGCCCGGCAGAGGAGTTGTTACGTCTGCCATCTTGTGGGAAAGAACGTTAGCTCTAACTCGCGATCCTCGCCGCGGGTATGTAGCAAACCCGGGGGCGATCCCGAGGGCGTCCCCGGCGGAGGAGCGCCGCCGTGCGGGCGTCATGGTCGTGATGATCTGAGACGGTGAAGAATGCTGCTGGCTGAAACAATGGTGCAGGCCAAGTCTGTAAACTTCACGAGAAAAACAACGATCCGGTTTTCCCAGAAAACTGCGTTTGGCCACCTGCCCAGACGCTAGTGCCCACTGCCATATAAACCGGTTTCTATTATCTGCATGTGATGCGACAGTACAGTCACCAGGCGCGCGATCCAGGGTATGGGCGCTCAGAAGGTGCCCCCCACTCCCCCCCTGAATGCCGTGGTCTCGCCCAATTTGCGCGCCCGCATAGGGCGCGCCCGCGAGGGCGCAACTTTTGACTGATGTCGTTGGCCCCTCTGACCGAAAATCCTGGATCCGCGCCGCTGGTCTCTGCGAACCTTTACTGCGTTACACATCGGACATCCACACTCGGAAGGATCTAGATAGCAGGAGCCGGTGTTCACCGACTGGCGCGCACTTTATGGCCTCCAACTACTATCGCACCTGCAGCCGGGAGACCCCCCACAAAGAATTGGGGCCTGAGGTAGGGTCGTGCGAGAATCAGGAGAACAATGAGTCTGTACTATATGTGGCGACCACCATTCCGATCGGCGACCTGAGAAACCCAGACTGTCATTGCAATATTAAAATATAAAGCTGGGTAGTGGTTATTCGTGCAGTCTAAGATGAATGGCATTACTTACGTGAGCTGAGAGCTCAGATGTCAAAATCAGCGTTGACCATGTTCCTCACAGCATAAGTAACCGTCTAACACTGCCAGTCGAGATCATGAAGGTAAGTGGGGTTTTCAGTACTATAGGATCCATACTAGAGATGCAAGCGTTTATTTTCTCAAAAGGAACCGGCACCGCGGCGGGCGCCACCGCTACCGCTCATAAATGAGATGGCACCGGCATCAAGCCTGGCCACAGATGGCAGCACCTGCTAGGCCCAGCAGCCAGCACTCCGCATGTCTACTTCGTTATACCTATAAAGTAAACAATATTTAAACACCCGAGCTTGTGCTGAGCCCAGCATGAGACCGGCAAGCCTGAGTTCAGAGTTCAGACACAGTTTCAGGCCCGCCGGCCCTGAATTGCGGCCCGGCACCGGCTCCGTGGTCCTGAAATTTGCATCTTGAATCAATACACCCAATATTCGCTATCAGTCTCCGATTGTCCCGAGCTGAGGTTGCGGCAGTTGTATAGCGTCAGCTATGATCTGATAAGATTGGTTTGCGGGAGTAGCCGGCACCAGAGCCGGCACTGAAGCATCATTCGTCTTTATCTAATATCTCCGCAAATGTAAAGATACATTATTATATAATAGTTTCACACATCTCGTTATGCATAAATATTGCTGAAGTATGAGGAATAGATACTTGCTCAATATTAACATATATATATATATTAAAGTATATACTAATACTATATATAAGTATATATATGTGTTGTGTGTGTGTGTGTGTGTGTGTTAAACCGAGGTATTGTTCTCAAAGCTCAAGTAATATGACTGCAGGCCGTCCCAGTCGAAAGCAAATAGCGAGCGACTGGGCGACTCGAACCCAGCCTGTCACACCAAGTGAGGTGAGGTCCCATATCCATCCAGCGCTCTTCCGACTGCGCTACAGGGGCGTACAGTCAGCTCAGTTGGGTTCGTCCATTTATCATTCCTATAGCTCTACATATGTTCTAACTTCTAATTTGTAGGGGGCCGTTCTTTAATAACGTTACGCAATTTCTAACGTTTTTTACCCCCTCCCTCCCCAGGTCACGATATGTCACGCTAAGGCAGACCCCCTCTCTTAATTACGTAACATTTACGCTTACTCCCTTAATTAAAGGGAGTGTTCCTACTCAATTGGTTATGTGAGTTGTTACACGTAGTCTGTAGAACATATTTTTCCTGATTCTAGCCAATTACACTTTCATTTCCCCAGATCACTTTAGTTGCTGAGATATTCCATAGTCGCCAATGTTCACATTCCTGAGAAGATTAATTACCAGATAAGACGCCTTAATGGCGAAGGACGAGCGAGTCCGTAATAAATCCGCGTCAATTTATTCACCCGTCCAACGGACAGTTCGTCTTGTTGCATATGCATTTGAATATTTTCTTCTATGTGTTTTGCCGTCGCAAATATGATCCGAACTAAATCATACTTGAACTAAAATAGTTTGATAGCGTTTATTTTAATTGCAATTATTAAGCTTCACTCGTTTGTAGCAAAAATTTCCATTTTGGCAGTGGTATTAGAATGGATTTGATTGCCGCTTTACAGCTTGCCTATCAGTTGTTACTCGGAGTGCTATTCCACCTTTGGTTTGAATGCTACGGCCGGTGTAATGAAGGAAATTCTATAGAAGTTGTCAATACAAAATTATTACACGATCAGACTTTTAATTTTAACAGCGGAAATAATGCATATTAAGACCAGTACACATTTTTTGCAGCATTTAGGACGGTACACTTGGTCTACAAGATTGGTGTTTTTCTTTTTTCTTTTTTGCCTTTTTTCTACATCCGTTGCATCACGTACCCGATCAGGTCCGCTGTATGCTCATTTGAATTGAGAAGATTGATCATAAAAGCTTATTATATTATGCGTTGTCATATAGCCTTTGTAACTTTCAATTACGCTACCTACGCGCCGGCTCGATCACACAAGACATACGCCGGGCGGAATCGTTTTCTCTACGTCAATTCTGTGTTGAACAGTGCTCTTTGCGACTCTTTGGTTTGCCGAGATATAGGTCCGGTATATTGCAACGATTGTTTGCAGGTAATTTTCTGGATACGGAACAGGTGCACGTGTGCGCACGTCAGTGTGACCCAGTAGTTATTTACCCTTTGGCAACATTTGCCAAGTGGTGTTCTCCAGACTGACATCCAAAATTTAGCTTTATAGTCCAAGCCGTTCTCAGTCTTTATAGCAGGATAATACTATTTAAGCTGAGCACCCTACGCGGCACGTTGTCACGCGCCCGTGCTTGAACCCTCAAATGAGATAAAAACATGTAAATAATCATAATGTCATTGTCTATGGGCATATTCATATGGCGTAAGATCCGCTTGTCGATCGGATGCTGGGGTTTTTAAAGATATAAGGCTTCTGACCAGCGTTGCGCCGTCTGGCCGGGCTACGGCCGGGGCCCGGCCGGGCCGGCCGGGTCGGTTCCGCCTTATATTCTGAGACAAATCACGGATAGTCAATGAGGACTCGCTCCGCGCTTTCCGCGCTCGGCTCGTAATACAATAGTACGCCAGAGAGCTTTCGCACTGAGAAGCCATTGCTCTTAAAATTACAACGCTAAGCATATTATTGTTAAGCTCTGCGCCAGTTGCGCCATTTATAGGTAACATTTTTCGCTACTCTGTTTAATTAGTGACGATCGTTTTGTTGCGAGTTTTTGGGGGGAAAACAGCATAAAAAAACAAAATAAAAAAAAAAATTCCAAAAACAGAAAATAATTTAAAATTCGAGACCAAAAGGGGCTCCAGACGTGAACGTTTATCGTATACCATAAATCAAAGCAGTATCTTGCTACCGTAAATAAAAATATATTTGACCATTTCAAAAGAGTAGGCACACTCCTTTAAACGGACTGTCCCCACCTTTTCAAAAGTTCTCCAGAAATTTACGCCGCACTGTGTTGCTAAATATTAAGTAATTGCTTGCTACATCATTATGACCCATTGCTTTCTTCACTAACATGCTTAACTTCATAAAAAAATACGTTTTAATATTATAGCGGCTGATGGATTAATGAAGGATTTTTGGGGAAGAATTAGGAGGTGGTGAAAACCTTTCACGCTGCTATAATGTTTATGACTAGTGTTGGCTCTATGTACAGCCAAATGTAAATACAAGTCGACCTTCACCAAAACATTGGAGGTAACGGCAGAGAATGACGATCATCGACTTAAGAACCCTAATGCATAAATTACCACTATAGGGTTCTTTGTTGGAATGTCAAAACCAAACTCAAATTTATCTTGACTTCGACCTCGGATGGTTGTCTTAACTTTAACCAATACATAATCTTCAATGCCAAGCACGGAAAATGGCTATCTCAACTCAAATATAATGTTAAGGTGGGACAGTCCCTTTAATCAGAACCAAAAAGTCTTCGATTGCGAAAACTGGCATTCTAGAACGCTGGAACAAAACGCATAGAGTCTCCGCTGAGTGGAAGCGAGGCATTGGCTTCGTTAGGTAGGGCTTTCCAGAACAGATCGATCAAAGCAATTTCAAAATCGCATCCGTTATCTGATATTTCAATACAACAATGTGTTAGGGGTTATCCACTATCCAGGCCATAGATTTGTGCTGTAATTTTTTTAGCCTCGTCCCCCGAATAGTTCTCGAGTTACAGCCTCGGGCAACATTGCAATGCCGTGCAGAACTATAATTTTCAGCGGGCAATATCATATCTTTCATTTTAATAATGTGAGTTTGAGTCATACAAACCTATACCTCCTTTATCAGAATCACCATAAAAGATATATTGATATGATATATTATTTTTAAATGCGATTGTTTGTATTTCAACCCGTGTTTTGGGGTGAAAAACGTATGATTTGACAAATTTACAATGATAATTTTGCCCACTCTAGAATAGACTTCAATACATAAGCTTTCGATTGTAAGAATCGGAAACATCTCTTCTCTTAATATTTTATTTAACTTTTGTGTCTGGAAAAAATAATTATCACCAGCACGTATTCGGTAATAATTTTGCACGTACTGTACTTGTGCTAGATTGCTCAATACTACGACATTATGGTCATTTTTGGACCTACTTCTAATGACATACCTATACCTAACCAAGGGCGGATCCAGCGGGGGGCCAAAGGGGCCATGCCCCCCTCCAAACCACCCAAAATCGGCGCAAATTTGACACATTTTCTGAGTTTAGTCGTTAAACTAAAGCAACTTATACTAGAGAACAAGTTTGCTTTTTAAATTACAGTTATTTGATGCATAAGCAGCGAAATCCGATGAGTTTTCAGAATTATGCGATAATTTTTGGGATTTGCCCCCCACCCCAAACTGTCAAAATCACACTTTCTGGATCCGCCTATGTACCTAACATGAGTACTGTAGTCACTCTGTGACCTCAAGGTCACGTGATCTGAGCTCATCTGGTGCAGTATGTATCAGATAGAGCAATCGATACTCTACTTCTCAAATTTATATAAAACTACGTATCGGGGCTTATCTGGGCCGTAGATTCATGCAATGCAATTTTCAGCTTCGTCCGTCCAATGGTTTTTGAGCTACAGCGTTAGACATCTTTCCGATGTCACGCAAACCTCTGTTTTTCAGCGGGCAAATGTTCCATTTAAATAATTCGGATGATGAAAATATATGTAGCATAAGAATCGCCATTAGTCACAATTAAAAAAAATGAAAACTCAAATACAAAGTGATTTTCAATTTCTCTCCAATCTCTGAATTTTAACCGTCAGAAGCTTATGCAGCAAAGCCAAGTCGTGCATGGAAAAAATTATAATGTTAAAAGGGCCTCATTATGAAATCACGTCACCTGACCTAAGATCACATTAAGAAATTCAAAAATATAATGCAAAAATACATCATATTAGTATATGGTTTCTAACAATTATGACGATATACATATAGGCTAGGCTTACATGACTCACATGATTTAGATGGAAAATATTGCTCTATAAAAATTAGAGTTTTGCATAACATTACAAAGGTGCCCGAAGCTGCAACTCAAAACCATTTGACGAACGGGGCTGAGAATTTCACAGCCCGAATCTACGGCCCAGATAACCTCCTCACGGCTACACGTAGTGCTATCGAAAGCTGAAATGTATGGCGTTATGACTTGGTCGATATGTCATGGAATAACGCCCCGCAGTTAGCATTCGCTCCGGGGTAAATGGCTCGAGCGTATAAGTTCATGTTCAAAAGTTGCATTTTTGCTCTGATGTCAGAGGA